>ML409176.1:56658-85888 GCA_005239525.1 Nicotiana knightiana | reverse complement strand
GTGGGATCGACTCTGGGCATAATACCCTAGGATTATATTTGCAACGCCCGCTTAGTCTTCTACAAGACATAGTTGAGCGTGATCAATGCAGGTATTGTATTTCCAATCTCTGATAGAAAATAGGTAAGCCCCGTTCAATGCGTGCCTAAGAAAAGGGGGATGACTGTAGTGGTGAATGAAAATAATGACTTGGTTCCCACAAGAACTGTCACTGGGTGGAGAATTTGCATAGATTATAGAAAATTGAACAATGCCACCCGAAAGGACCACTTTCCCTTCTCTTTTATTGACCAAATGCTTGATAGATTAGCTGGTCAGGAATACTACTGTTTCCTAGATGGTTATTCGGGGTATAATCAGATTTATATAGCTCCACAGGACCAAAAAAAACTACATTTACGTGCCCCTATGGCACGCATGCGTTTAAGATAATGCCCTTTGGTCTCTGTAATGCACCTGCAACTTTTCAAAGGTGTATAATGGATATTTTTACTGACATGGTTGAAAGATTTGTAGAAGTGTTCCCGGATGATTTTTCTGTGTTTGGGTGCTCTTTTGGTAAATGTTTAACGCCTTGATAAAGTGCTTGCTAGGTGTGAAGATGCAAAGTTGGTACTAAACTGGAAAAAATGCCATTTCATTGTACGTGAAGGTATAGTCTTGGGGAACAAGGTGTCCAAAAAATGGGTTGTAGGTGGACAAAACAAAGGTGGAAGCGATTGAAAAATTACCCCCACCGACATCCGTCAAAGGCATTCGCAGTTTCTTGGGCCATGTATGTTTTTATCGTCGTTTCATTAAAGATTTTTCTAAAATTTCTTCTCCTTTGTGCAGGCTTATTAAGAAAGATGTCCCATATAAGTTTGATGATGCCTGTCTAAAAGCATTTGAGGAGCTGAAGGGAAGGTTGGTGACTGCACCAATTATCATTTCCCTAGATTGGGCGCAACCATTTGAGTTGAAGTGTGATGCGAGTGACATAGCAATCAGAGCTATTTTGGGGAAATGAGGGATAAAATCTTTCACTCTATTTATTATGCGAGCAAAACTTTGAATTCAGCCCAGATGAATTACATCGTTACTGAAAAAGAGTTGATTGTAGTGGTGTAGGTGTTTGACAAGTTCAGATCCTATCTAGTGGGAACCAAAGTCATCGTCTACAAAGATCATTCAGCTATCAGATACTTGTTTGAAAAGAAAGACGCCAATTCCGAGGCTAATTTGTTGGGTCCTCCTCTTGCAAGAATTTGACTTAGAACTCCGAGATCAAAACGGGATAGAGAATCAAGTGTCTAATCACTTGTCTAGATTAGAAAATCGGGGCCATGTAGCTGAAGGAGGGTCAATCAAAGAAACATTTCCTGATGAGCAGTTATTAGCAATCACCTCAAGTGAAGCCCTGTGGTATGCAAATTATTTGAGTTTTATTGCAAGTGGGGTGATGCCACCATAATTGAGGCTCTACATTTGGGATGAGCCATTCCTATATAGGCAATGCACAGATTAGTTAGTACGAAGGTTGTCTCTGAGGAGGAGATGAATGCAATATTGCATAACTGTCATACTTTTCCATGTGGAGGTCACCATGGTGGGGACAAAACTTCCCAAAAAGTGATGCAATCGGGTTTCTATTGGCAAAAATTGTTTAAGGATGCACATGCCTTTGTTAAAAAGTGTGACAGGTGCCAAAGTACGGAACAATCACGAAGAAGCATGGGATGCCTTTGCAAAACACTCTGGTAGTAGAGCTCTTTGATGTTTGGGAGATTGATTTCATGGGACCGTTCCTGTACTCTAATAGTCACAAGTACATCTTGGAGGCGGTCGACTATGTTTATAAGTGGGTAGAGGCCATTGCTCTTCCTACTAATGATGTAAAGGTAGTTGTAAACTTTGTAAAGAAGCACATCTTCACACTCTTTGGGACTCCAAGAGTGTTGATAAGCGATGGAGGAACTCACTTCTGCAACAAATTATTGAATAATGTTCTAGCGAAGTATGGAGTTAAGCACAAGGTTTCCACTAACTATCACCACCAAACGAGTGGTCAAGTGAAAGTGTCAAATAGAGAGGTGAAGCAGATTCTGGAGAAAACAGTAAGTGGAAACAGAAAGGACTGGGCGGAAAGTTGGACGACGCATTATGGGCATATCTAACTGCATACAAGACTCCCATAGGTACTTCTCCATATAAGTTAGTTTATGGGAAGGCGTGTCACTTGCCCGTCGAGCTTGAACACAAAGCCTATTGGGCAATTAAAAAGCTGAATATGGATATGGACTTAGCTGGTGAGAAGAGGTTGTTGCAACTCAACGAGCTTGAAGAGTTTTGATTGCGCGCATATGAAAATGCCAAATTATATAAAGAATAGACGAAGAGGTGGCATGACAAGTACATCCAACATCGAGAGTTTGATCCAGGTCAAGAAGTTCTCTTGTTCAATTCGAGGTTGAAGCGCAGGTCCTTTCGTTGTGGTAAGTGTGAGGCCTCATTGAGCTGTGGAACTATGTGATATGAGCTCAAGTGGTACCTTCCTGGTAAATGGCCAGAGAATAAAACATTATTTGGGTGGTGACATTACACGTCACAAGACGTCGGTGGACTTGGCCGATGCTTGAAAACGTGTTGAGTCGTGTCACGGCGTTAAATCAGGCGCTCGTTGGGAAGCAACCCAATTTTTACTTCTTTTGTAGCTTAGTTTTTTGTTTTCTTCTAGTTAGAGTAGACTAATTTTTTGTTTTCTTTGTATTTATAAAAATCTTAGGTGTGAATGGTGTGGGGGTGTGTGTAATGTATGCAACTCAACGAGTTTGACGAGTTTCGATTGCAAGCATATGAAAATGAAAAATTATATAAAGAAAAGACGAATAGGTGGCATGACAAGAACATCCAACATCAAGAGTTTGAGACACGTTAAGATGTTCTCTTGTTCAATTCGAGGTTGAAGATTTTCCCCGAAAATCTTAAGTCTCATTGGGCAGGTCCTTTCGTTGTGGTAAGTGTGAGGCCTCATGGAACTGTGAAATTGAGTGATACGAGCTCAAGTGGTACTCTCTTGGTAAATGGCCAGAGAATAAAACATTATTGGGGTGGTGACATTGCACGTCACAAGACCTCGGTGGACTTGGTCGATGCTTGAAAACATGTTGAGTCGTGTCGCAATGTTAAATTAGGCGCTCCTTGGGAAGCAACCCAATTTTTACTGTTTTCGTAGCTTAGTTTTTTGTTTTCTTCTAGTTAGAGTAGACTAATTTTTTGTTTTCTTTGTAGTTGCAAAAATCTTAGGTGGGAATGGTGTGGGGTGTGTGTAATTTATGTGTTGAGTGCTCGGGTAGTCGGGATTTTATCACAAAAAAAATTCGAACGAGCACCCAGGCCAGCGCCACATGCTGCCTGGGGCGCACTTTCCAGAACGCTGAAGATCCCCAACGTCAGCCCCAGCGTGGGGAGCTGGGCTGGAGGTCAGGTAAGTATTTCTTCTTTTTTTTCATTTTCGTTTTCTTTGTTTATTTAAAATACCCAACCCATATAACCCGACCCACCTACTCATATATACACATAAACTAACCCAAACCCATTCCCTATCTAAATTAAAATAACAAAAACCCAAAACCTTCTCTCTCATTTTCACGCCTAAACCACCGCGCTGCCTTCTCTTCTTCTTCCTTCTTCTCTCAAGTTCTCAAATTCTTCAATCTTTCCTGCTCAATTGCATCTCAAGACCCACATGTATGTTCTTTTTGTATATCTTTTCTTGTATTTTGAAATTTCTTAGTGCAATATTAGTCTTCCTTCTCCAACAACCCCCAATCCCCTAAGTCTCTTAAACATGCTTTGTTGTTATGGTGGGTGGTCTTCATATGCACGAAATTGGGTGCAAAAATTGGTTGTGAAGTTGTGTTTGAAGTAGTAAACTATAATTCCCTCTACTTCATGCAAATTTGGGAGGGCCACCTTGCTCCACCATTGTTGAAATAAGAGAAGTAAAATTGATTCCCACAAGGTGTTTGCTAAAATACCTAAGAGAGTAAATTGAACACCAGTGAAGTCTGAGTAGCCGAGTGTAGTTCTATATGAGGTTGGGCAAAGTGTGGGGTGTTTGGGGGAATTGTATCTTGTTGTTAATTCTTGTAAGTCGTAGTTAGTGCCCTATATTAGTGTAGTAATGTGAACTTTAGCTTTGCTTGCTTGCACCACAGTTAAGTTACGACTATGTTAGACTACTTGAATTGCATGGCATAGGGAAGTCTGAGTACCTATAGCCTTGTGATGACACATTTGTGCATGTTGAACCAATATTGTGAGTATATTATACATAGCTTTCGATTTTAAGTGTGGGGTCATCTTTTCCTCTCAGATGACCTTAGGAAAAATTTCTTGATTCATTCTCATCTTTGTGTTTATCGTGTGTAGGTTGCTATGGCTCGTGACGGTGCCACCAAAGGAAAAAGGGTGGGGAAGTCCTCCACTACTACTCCCCCTCCCAAGAAACACAAGCAACACGAGAGTTCTTCTCGGCAAGCTAAGGGAAAGAAAGTTTCTAGCAAGTCAACGAGGCCACCAAGGCCTCGGGTGGAACTAGTTCGATATGACACCATCAAATGGCATGATAATTTTGTTCCATATAGGAGACATGTCTCCGAAATGGGGATTAATGTAAAGGCCTTAGAACGGAACTTCTCAGATGTACTTGCCAGATTGGTAGAAAAGAAGATGGATAAACTCCTCGAATGTTCGGGCCCTGCAAATTTGAGCATGGTACGATAGTGATATGCCAACTGGAACGAGGACCTGGACAAGTCATGGGTCAGAGGAAATTAAATACCAATGGATAGGCATTCCGTGTGTCATTTCTTGGGATTTGATAGCCCTAATCCACGAGGCTACGAAAGATCGTAAAAAGTCCACGCTACCAGGCAATACGTCACACACTTTGTGGCATTGATTCTAATGCGAAGTGGATGTGGACTAAGGGAAATGTTCACCTTGATATTCTCCAGTTCGACTTCAACAAGACGACCAAGGTCTGGCAAAACTTTGTGCAGGCTAGATTAATACCCGTTGAGCATAACAGCGAGTGCTACCGAGCTCGAGTGTGCGTGATCTACTTTCTGATAACCGGGCGAACCCTAAATATGGGTGAACTCATGCTTGGGGAAATGGCCCGCACCTGTTTTGGAAGGAGGATCAAAAAGTTCTTTTTTGGAAACATCCTGACGCAGTACATGCTATCTCGTGGGGTACCAGAGTACCCTGGCTATGATGATTTAGTGGAGGCACCCACGACATTATTAGACATCACATCCCTGCTAGAGTCCACATCAAAGCTTACCCAGGCTGCTAGGAATGAGAGGGACAAAAATTTCAACACGTATCTTTATAATTCCCTCAATGTTATAATGAGCAGGCTAGGGGTGTCAAATGAGGAGCGCATGCACTTGCGAAATGATCTCTCTAGTTCTTTCAAGGAGATGTTATGCATAGCACCAGGCAGTCCCATTCATCCGTCTGAGGATGGAAACACTCACAAGGGATCAGATGATGAGGATGCAAATGACGATGAAGTTACGGGGCCAATGGCTTTGGTACCCTTAGGTGATGATGATGAGCCTAGAGCCGCAGCTGGTGGGTATCCTGATGAGGCAGACTCCAACTAGCAGGGAGTTCTTTCTTTCCACCTTACTCTATTTTGAATTTATTATGCATTGGGGACTATGCATTATTTAAGTGTGGGGTAGGGGAAATACTTCTTGATTTGTAATTGTATAAAAAAAAAATTTTGTGTTATTGTTTTGTTTTGTTTTTTTACCTTTTAGCTTAGTTTAAGACTAATATAGTCTAATTAGTTAGTTCAAAACAAATCAGAAAAAGCTCAGATTTTTCCCGACGATGGATCTGTTGGACAATTTTCTTGAGGGATTAGAGTCTGATTGAAAATACCAAAAAGATTTTCTTCTGTTTTTAGGATAGTTAGGTAGTATCCCTTGGTTTTTCTTTTGATGCTGATTCTTTTCCAAGGGTGTAGCTCGAACCGGATATTTTGTTTTGTTTTGTTTTAGGAGTAGGATAAGGGAGAAAACTTAGGTGCTCTGAGGTACCTGCTGACATGTATGGTGTTGGCAAGTCAAGTTATGGCATGTGCTCTGTCTTCCTGCATATTTGATTTGAATTGTAATGCCCAAGTAAAGTAAGTAGCCTACTCTTTGACTTTTTTTTCTCAGTTGGTTGACTTGTATGACAACTAGTGCATTGTTGCTTAAAAATTCTCAACTTGCTATTCTTGCTTGACTTGAGTCACAGAGAACCGTCTTGAGGGAGTCAAGTGCCATGTGTGTGTAAGGATTGTTAATATTCGGTGCTATCTTGTGTAGTCTAGAACTTGCCCCTTGTGTTAATCAACACGAAATCATTAAGTTGTGCTAGTCTAGGATATGAGTAGGTGTTTCTTGCTTGACCATAAAGGTTCTTGTCACTGACAAATAAAATTTTCCCGTCGCTAGCTCCTTTGAGCCTATAGACCGTTTCCTTGGCACCTGCATTACAAGTCGTACTCTTATTTTGTTCTTAATTCGAGATTGTTGAACCTTTACCTCCTAAGGCACTTAGTCGCTAAAAGAAGTAAGGTGAGAGACAGGAAGTGGCTTTCGAGTGGAACCATTGAAGGGCCCTTAAGGTGCACTAAAATTGTGAAAGAAGGTCACTAGCCTATGAAATTCAATGTATGGAGTGTGAGAAAAAAAAGAAAAAAGAAAAAAAAGCAGAAATTTTTTTTTGCAAGAAAAAGTAAATAAGAGTTCAAATAATGTAGAAAGACACACACCTCCTAATCCTTCTAACCCGTGCTAGTGAAACCATAGAGGTGCTTAATCGAAAAAAGGACTATGTTACATATGATGTATGACAAGTGAATGGGTGGAAAAGAAAATGTGCTTGATTTGTGAGTGTAGAGTATTAAAATTCTTAGGAGGGTTAGTCACTATTCCTAAATGTATCCTACCCGTTCCTTAGCCTACATTACAATCTTAAAGTCCTAATTGATCCTAGATTTGGCTAGTTTAGATTAGTAGAGATGTACACTAGGGGAAAGCTTATGGTACGACCATGGGATGCACATGAATTCTTTGTGAGAGTGAGTGAATGTTGTTCAATTGTGTGATGTCCTTAATTTATGTTCAATGACATATTTGAATGTATGGACTACTTTTATATTCACGCTTTTGTTTGTGGTGAGGGAACTTGGTCTCATGAAAGATTGGTGATGTTATACACTTTCTTTTATTGGGTGAGTGACTCAGTTGTGGATGCTTAGTGGTAATGAGTCGTCTCTTGAGGTAATGTGGTTCTGGAGAGGTTGCTTGAGTTGGTTGAATAGCATTGTGTATACTTGGGCTAGTTTAAAAATGAGAAGAATGTGAAATTCGTATGTTCATGCTTAATTGCTGATATCGATCATACTCAAAAGATAGGGTGTTTAATTGAATTAATTGTGAAGTGCTCTTTCAAGGTACATTTTGGGATGTTAATATAGTTCCATTGCTCGAGGACGAGCAAGAGCCTAAGTGTGGGGTGTTGATGATTGGCTTAACGTATGCATATTTTGATATATATTGCCTCACATTTTGCTCATGTCTCGGAGATTTGAGATGTATAATATGATTATTTGTGCTAATTGGTTGTATTTCTATGTGTAAGAATCATTCAGATGCAATTTGGGATGAAAGGGCGCGAATTGGAGCGAAATTTGGAAGAAAAGTCAAGAGTGAAAATTTGAGGGCCACAGACAATGTGGGGCGCTGCCTGTGGCACACTTTACAGATTGTTGAGAAGTAGAGCGCCAAGGCCAGCGTCCCACGCTTCCCTGGACGCTCAAAGCATGAAGTTGTCTTGTTTCGATTAGGACTCGGTTATTTCGACCCCAAGACCCCCCAACTCATATAAAAGCCAACCTAAACCTATTTTGAACAGAGGGACGTGACTTTGAGAGAGAACAAAAGTACGAAACACTCGGTAGCACAGATTTGAGCAATTCTTCCATTCTTCCTCTAGTATCCATTGACTTTATGTTTGAAAATATTATTTTTGATGATTGTATGAACATGAGTGGGTAATAACCCTATTGTTCTAGGGTCATGGGTGATACATGAATATTGATGTTTGAAGTTTAACTTGACGAATTTGATTTTATCATATTGAGTTGTTTATTGAATTCTGTTTTTAATTATTTTGCTGAGTAGCTAACAGTGAAATACTATCTACGAGTCTAGAGTTGAACTCGAAAGTGAAAATTCTAGATTGCATATAGAATTAAATAGAGCAGGTTCTTGAACCCGGACATCGGGGAACGGATTCGCAACTAGGATATAAATATACCTAATTGCCTTGCTTGGTTGAAATACAGGAAGTGTAAATGCATTCTTGCTAATCTTAATTCCATAGACATATAGGCATTAAGTTAGCTTGAATAGGAGAGTAAGGACTCGACAGATTCTTATGATTGATATCAACCTTGTCAATCTACAGTCCAGATAAATTAATTAGTCATTTTAAGCCAAGAACGCAATACGATTGTGAGTTAATATGTGACCCTAGAATATCATCTCCTAATGATTGTTATCTGAATTTGTTTAAGTGTTGTGGTTGATTTCTAGTTATTTCATTGCTTGATCGTTTTAGGTAGTAAATTAGTCATGTATACATTTTGTGAGAAACCTCTTGAATCGATAAGTTGTTTGAGTTTGAATCAGTCAAAAGTTAATCATAAGTCTTAGTGGGAACGATACTCTACTAACTACTCTATTACTTGACGACTATGTATATTTGCGTGCATGTGTTTGATTGACGACTATGTATATTTGCGTGCATGTGTTTGATCGCAACAACACCTAATTATTTCAATCCTAACAAAATTGCGCCAAGCAATATGAATGTCCAAACTTGAATTTTCAACAATGTGATGATGATCCTGTACTTACACATTTGTGTGTGATAATATGAGTACTTTATATATAGTTGTTGATTAGTCTAATCTTACAGTAAGAAACAATATGTTGTCTTTGCAACCCCTTCGTAGGTTAGCACCTTTTAAATCCTATATTATTATGTTTCATTTCCATCAATCAATGAATTTGATTGAGTTCAAATAATATGAGTTTACCAATGAATAAATCACCTTCTAATTTGGGTGTTACCTAATGTGGTGGGACAATTTGAAAACGAATATTAAGGAGACAGTTACGAAATTTCCGAGACAAAGCTGGAGCGATATTCACGAGGTGATAACTTCATTCCTTGCAATAATTCTTTTTAGAGAAAAGTTAGAATACCAAGACATATTTATTTTCTACGTGCTTCTTTGAGTCATTTTTCTAACCTCCAATTTATAAGCGCGTTCCTTAATTTTTAAAGTTTAATGTTTTCTGAAAAAGGTAAAAAATGAGAAGAAAATTTTAGTTTTAAACATAAAATGTCACTTTTGAAGAGAAATTCTACTCCCCTATACGAACAAACATTAAAAAAAAGTGACGAAAATTATTCAAATCCTAAACGGAAAAGTCCTAAAAATACTACTCAACTTTCAGAAATGATCTATCTATGTTATCCGTTAAAAAAATGCTCATTTCATGCCACCGATGTTACACATTTTGCTCACCTATGCCATTATTGAACTAACGGTATAATTTTATTTTTATTTTATTTTTTAAAAAAAATTTAACGGTGAGTGACATAGGTGAGCCAAAGGTGTAACGGCAGTGGCATGAAATGAGCATTTTTAACGGATGACATAAATAAACCATTTCTGAAACTTGTGTGGTGTTAGTATGCTTTTCCGGACTGAAATTCCTTTTAATATTACCATATACCACAACCTAACACCTTTAGACATACAACTCGATGCCCAAAAGGTAATATCCATGTTATACACACACTATACAATACTCATCCTTATTAACTTATTGCAGGTTCATGATACGCCAACAGAATAATTCACCAATCAGTCACGCTTACATGAAGCAAAATATAATAGTAGATAGATTAGCACTTTTTGGCATGCAATTATCGGGAAGCAACATTACTTTTTTGGCAGGCCCTCCTCCGTTCGTCGTCAACCTCCTCAACAATGACAAATGGCAACATGTAGAATGAGCAGTATATCAACTACTGCATTGTATGAACCACCATCCACTTTTTGTACTCAATCCCTAGCATTAGTAGTACTTCCGGTAATGCTGCCCAAGTACAAACGCTCCCTGTAACATCATTTTAAATATAATATAACGTAATCTTTCAAACCAAAAAAAGAAGTCTGTACAACTTGAAAATATCAGAAAGAAGAGATTAATTAGTGATCAGATTTTGAGAAATACATTCTAATTTTTTTTTTTAAAAAAAAATAAAACTTCCAATAACAATTTTGTCCAACCATTATCCAACAAACATATCGGACATAGTCTTGAATAAAGCGTGAATAACTTGGTAGAATAAGTGACACGTCCTTAATATTATATATGGTCAAATCTGACCAAAATATTTAAATGGCTGTTGGGAACTCATTAAAGAAGGATGCGAAAACTTTGCGAAGTATCTAAACGCCTGATCCTTTATACTCCCTCCGTTTACATTCACTCGGTATATACATTAAAAATAAATTTTTATTTTTACTGGTCACTTTACGTATATTAAAAAAAAAAAATTCTTTTTTGTTGTACCCACAGTATTTATTATTCATTTCAAATTATTTTCTCAAATCAAATAAAATATGTATAAATTAATATGGATATCATAATAAATTATGCACTTCATTTATTATTTCTTAAGAGGCGTGAAAAGTCAAAATGTGTCAAGTAAAAGTGAAGGGAGGGAGTATATGTTAATATTCTGATGTTTACATTAAATTATATATTAGTTTATTATCGCAATGATCCTTTATATATGTTCATATTCTTGTATTTACACCAAATCATTGTGTGTGTGTGAGAGAGATAAATTTCATAAAGGATAATATAACTATGTCTTTTTCTTATCAAAATCACATAATTTAATTTTTTAACACAAAGATCACATAACTTTTACCACAATAAAAAATCACAATGCCAGGAAAACCAACCTTTTATTGAAGCGGGAAATACCAGAATTCGATCCTCCTGTTTGTGGCTTTGTCCCTTAAGTCTAAATACCAAATTACCAATCACTTACACATTTGAGCTCGTTACTGCTGGATCGTGCTGTCGTGCATGTGCAGAAGGTAAAGATTCTTTCACCAAGTATGTTTGATTAACCATTAGTTTTACTTCATGTAGTGATCTCAATCAAGGCACTCAATATTTAAAACATACCACAACAGAAAAGTAGTAAATATAACTACGAGTGTATATGGACGGGGTTGATTCGATTTTTATCAAAACCAAATCAAACTAATTATATCGGTTTGGATTGGTTCGGCTTTGTCGGGGTTTTCTATTTGTTTTGTTACATGAATACTATTTCAATTTTACTTTTTAAATTTTTTATAAGTAAATATATGTTTAGTGAAAAGTGAAAAAATTGACAAATGTAATCTTTTTTTTTTTTTTAATCTGAAGGTCACTATAGAGGTGTAGGGGTTGAGGCATGACCCCTTACCTGTATATTACCAAAAGCCAAAAAGTGAATACATGAAGGAGAGGGACATAGTGCCTTATCTCCTTTGGGTCATAGTCCGAGTTAGGCCTATTTAGAGATCTACTAATTACACAAAAGATCCTCTGAGGGGGGTACATGAGTGGTGATTACTGAGAATTTGAGGGATTATTTCCCGTTCCACAATGATAGAGGATATACAAAATATGGGGCCAATTACATACATAATCACCATTAAAGGTTGTATCGTCCCTCCTAAGTCTAATTCTAAAACATGGGAATTGTGCTCTATCCATTCGATAAGCTCCTCTTGCTTCAGCTAGTAGTTCACACACTTGAGAGTAAATCCTTGCCTCTGTAGAAATTTGCGAGTTGGCTCCAAATTTGGCTAAGGCATCAGCAGTTTCATTTCCCTATCTATAGATAAGCTAGACTTTTATGTTCAATGAGTGTGCTATTTGAGTCATGCACTCGATGTCGTCTGTAAGCTCCCAGGAAGGTTTATAAACTCCCTTCATCATATTAACATTAATGAGAGAATCCATCTCTAAGATGCAATTGGTTATATTATTTTGCATGCACCAATTAAGAGCATACAATGCTGCCTGAACTTTAGTATGGTTGTTAATGCAGAAATGAAGAGCTTTGGAAAATGGCATGATCAAATCTCATTTTCTGTTCCTAACCACCCCTCTAATTCCTGCAGTTCTCTTTGTAATATTATTGCTTCCATCAGTGTTTATTTTTAGCAAACCTTCTGGAGGTTTATTCCATATAACTGGAATGCTTGTGATTCTTGGTCTATAGTCTTCCATGTTAGTGAAAATCTGATTCCATTGTTATTTCATGTCCATAGTAGCTCCTCTCTTCTTCATGTATACCTTCATATGAAATAAAATAGAATGTCTTAGCTTCGCAATCGTAAGATTTATGTTTCCATACCTGATAGAACATCTATGTTTCCATAGCTCCCAACAGATAAAGATAGGAACTACTCGACATAAGTCTTTTTGGACATCATTCTTATTCTGAATGTTCCTCAATTATTTTAAAGTATATGCAATTGAATGACATCCTACTTTAATCTAAAAACTATATTATGACCAAATCTCTTTCTGGTTTCATCCACATGTAATTTACCCTTAATATCTCTCCAAAGAAAGAAAGACATTTTAAATTGAAAATTCTTCTTCCAAACATCTTTTCACATATTATCCATATCCCTTTTTTTTTTTTTAATGTAGTTAAAAGCAGAGGAATAAGTAAAGGTCCCATTAGAAGTCTCAGTCCAAACAAGGATGTCATTTATCTATCTATTGCCAATAGGGATATGAATAATATGATTCAACAGATTATTAGGAACTAGCCTAGATATAGTGTTTACATCCCATGCCTCATCCTTGATACAATCTCTGATCCTCATATTACCAGGTTTTCTGTTACCATTGACATAAGCACCTAAAGGTCCAAGTCCTCTCCAATTATCCCACCAAAAGGAGCTATCACCATCATTGATCTTCCATAGGATATAAGGTCAATATCTTTTCTGATTTGCATCATTTCCTTCTAGGCAGCAAAATGCCTAGGTTCCAAGGTTTTTTCTACAGGGTGGCTTCTCGGGGAGTTTTTAGCTCTCATGAATTTGGACCAAAGGTTGTTTGCAACTCTGAATCTCTACCACCTTTTGGCTCAGAAAGTCTTACATAAGTCAGTCAGACCTTTAAAACTCACACCACCTTCATCGGTAGGATAACAAAGATTCCTCCAAGAGCTCTAATGGTATTTGTTCTTGTTTTCATATTTGCCCTAGTAGAAATTGGAGAAGTAACTTTCCAATTGTTTGAGAATTGTCTTGGGAGGCGTAACAGCTGCAAGAATATGAAGAGTTTGAGATTGTAGCACATGTTTAATAAGAATAACTCTTCAACCAGGGGAGATTACATGACCTTGCCACCCTCCTATCTTATTCATAACATTCCTAGCAATATCGGTATAATAACAAATTTTCTTTCTTCCAGAATAGATTGGACAACCCAAATACTTGAAAGCGAATGATTGATATCGGTAACCAGTGAGCCTCTGAATCAAATTATGTCTACTACCACGAATATACTTGGACGCTAAGTAAAAACTTTTATCCTTGTTGATCTTCTGCCCTGAATATTCCTCATATCTCCTTAAAGTTTTCATTACCTGCTTTATGGAGTATTTATCTCCAGAAGTGAAGATCACTAAGTAGTCTACATAAGCCAGATGATTGATTCTTGGACCTCTGTTATTCATAGAGTACCCAATATACTTACCCTTATTATCGAGGTGATTAAGGGATTTGGATGGGGCCTCAGTTGCAATAGAAAAAAGGCTAGGGGAGAGGGGGTCTCCCTGTTTAGGACCTCTAGATGAAGGAAAGAAACCAAATCTAGTGCCATTAATAAGAACAAAATACCAAACATTAGAGGTAAACCTATGAATTATTTCAACAAAAGGTTCACCAAATCCCATACACCTCAAAATAGAAGTAAGAAAAAGCCAAGAAACTTTGTCATAAGCTTTAGCCATATCTAGTTTCATGATCACATTGCCACCTCTATTTTTGCGTTTAATATCCAGGACAATTTCTTGAGTTAAGAAAACATTTTCAGTGATTCGTCTTCCTTTGATAATACTAGTTTGATTTTCAGAAATAATTCTAGGAAGCAAATCAGTTAATCTATTGGAAATAATTCCCTGAAATAATTTTATTGAAAAAATTACTTAGACTAATAGGTCTAAGTTGAGAGAATGTAGAAAGACATTCCACCTTTGGAATAAGTACTAGACAAGTATGAGGAAAAATGTTAGTTAGAGTGTTACCACCAAAGAAGTCTTTAACCATAACATGCACATCATTAGAAATAATATGCCAGCACGCTTGGAAAAATTTCCTATTGAATCCATCCGGACTAGCTGCACTATCAGGATGAAGCTCGAAGACTGTAGTTTTCACTTCCTCATCAGAAGGAAGATGGAGAAGAGCTTGATTGTCTTCCCAAGTGATAATATTGTCAATCCTTTTGAGGAAGTCCATGTCATTGTTCTGGTCAGGTTTTGAAAACAGTTTGCTGAAGTGAGAGATAGCAGCTTCTGCAATTTTCTCGTTCCCTTGAATCTATTGACCATGATCATCTTTAATTCCATGTAGAAAAGATCTTTTCCTCTTCTGTCTGATGATGCTATGAAAGTATTTGGAGTTGCTATCCCCTTCTTCCTCCCATTTGATGTTGGCTTTCTGTCTTAGAAAAGAGTCTTGCATATTCATCCACTTGATTTGTTGAGCATATACTAAATTAAGATTGATCCTATTATTGTCGCAGTCATCTTGCTCATATTTAGCCTCCAGATCCTCAAGCTTCTTCTCAAGTTCTTATGCCTTGTCAAATATATTGCCAATACTTTATTTAGACCATTTACTAAGACAATGAGTGAGATTCTTGAGTTGCTGATGAAGAATATACATAGCATTTCCTTGTATTTGAGTTTCCGAGCATTCTTTAACAACCTGTTCAAAATCAGGTTGATCCAACCAGAAATTTAAGAATCTAAAGTATTTGATAGGAGGAGAAACAGACTTGGAGCACTTATAGAGCAGCACATTATGATCAGATCCTGTTCTGGGAAAGTGTCTGACAGTAGCCACTGGAAAGACAGTTGACCATTGATCGTTATAGAAAATTCTATCTAGTCTCTGAAGAATCCTATTATCTCTCCTCCTTCCATTAGTCCAAGTGTAATTTTTACCTGTATAGCCAGCATCTGCCATACCACAATCTTCCATACATCTGATAAAGTCCATGATTTTACCAAGTCTATGAATTCTACCACCTTTCTTCTCATTAGCATCCATGATCACATTGAAGTCACCTCCAATAGACCATGGTCTATTGATATGATTACTCATATTGTTGATAGATTTCCAAAGGTTCTTTCTTCTTCTTGTACTGGTTTTTGCATAAATAATAGTAAGCCAAAAAGGAATCTTCATCATTCTGTGGTTGACTTCCATAGTAATCTGTTATTTTTTGTTGCTAATGACTTTGCATGTATAATCATTATTCTAGAAAATCCAGATTTTCCCATTACTATTTGCAATCGCATTTGGAAAGCCAAGTTTTCTTTTGTAGTGGTTCAACTTTGTTTTGTCTACAAAAGGTTCCTAAAGAGAAATAAAAGTAACCTTGTGTTTTTTGATAAGTTTTTTAAGTCTTTGGAAAGCTCCATTAGACTTAACACCCCTGATTTTCCAAATGATTGTATTAATCATTGAAAAATTGGATTAGAGATTATTTTTGGTTCCTCTACCGCTGCCTCTAGTATTAGGTCCAGTAGTAGATTTCTTGGTGCTTTTGTTTGAGGTTTTATCTCCTCTTGGAGAAAAACCTTCCTTTTCTATCACTTCTTAGACCCATTGGATGACAACGTCATGTAAATTCAGATCTGATGGTGGAGAGAATGTGTTGACTAATTGCTTATTCGTAGCATCATCTTCCTTTAAGCTGTCAAATTACTGTATCTCTTGATCTCTTCCTTTGATGATTTGATGTACAGAAGTATTAGTGTTGATGTCTTTATTGATTCCTTTAGAGTTAATCTCTAGTACATGAGAATGTTTCTGATTAGTGTCAATCTTAGAGCCTTGGTTATGTTCTTCTTGTTCTTCCTCCAAAATTTGAAAAGAATTATGGATATTGATTGACGACCATTATGGATATTGATTGACGACCCTTTAGAATCACAATCAACTTGTTGACCATTTGACTCCTGGCATGTAATCATCAACCTCTTGGATTGAGATGCCTGGGCATTGGTGCCAAGGTTGTTGGTTCCCTTAAAGAGGTTGTCCTTCTCAATTATTAATCCCAATTCAGGATTAACCTTATCAGTTAATACCTTTGTAGCATTAATTCCCGAAGCTTGCCCAACCTCTTCATCCGATTGTTGTTGGGCCTTATTCCCTATTGTCTTGTCAATGTTGTCATTTGATTTTCTATGTTCAGTTCTGGAAACTAGAGACATGTCCTCAACTTGTTGTTGTAGATGCCCATTTAACTGGTTTTTCCTCTTCTTGATCTTTTTTGAAACGACAGTTCTTTGCCTTTTCTGTTTCCTTTTCACTCTTTCTTTCATTTTTTTCTTGTTTAGCTTATCTTATGTATTGTTATCAGGCTAGTTAACTTTCATTTCAGAAATCATATTGCTAGTTTGCTCCATTTCCTCCTCAAATTGTTTGCTCGCTTGAGTCTGCTCAACTTCAGCCTTATCTTCTATTTTTTCTACTGATTTCTTCTTAATTGCAGCTCTACATTGGACTAGAGAATGTCCAATGAGCTTACAATGCTTGCAATATTTTGGGACGTGTTCATATTCAATCTTCTGAGTAAATCCCTTCAAAGGATTTGTTTCCTCTTCTTGGCCTACATAAACACTAGTTACCTGAGGTTTTGTGAGATCAATCTCGACTCTGACCTTAGCTATACTAGGTCTAGTTCAGCCAAAAATGTCCACATCCATAGATAAAGATTTTTCCACCAGTTCCACAATCTGCTTAACATAATGCCATGTATGGCAGTGAAAGGGGAGTTCAGGTAGCAGAACCTATACTGGAACAATATGAGAATCATGGTCTGGCCTAAAATCAGGAGTCCATATTTCAAGCCACATCTGGAATTCATTAATTTCCAATGCCCTTCTAAAGTAGAAATTTTTGCAATCTTTCTCATTAGAAAAGTGTATGAAAACAGTACGTCTATCATACGCACCAATTTTAATAGTGCCTTTAAGAGAAATTTTTTCCATAAACACAGCCTGGATTACCTTAATTTTTGGGTGGGTTCGCAAGAATTTTCCCACAATGGTAAGTTTGCATTCTTCAGCCATAACTCCCTAATAGTCCTTAGCTTTGAAAATTACTGCCGGCATTCCATTGTGAGTAGTGATTCTGGCTTTTACGTCATGTCATCCATAACTGATAGAGGTTTTGTTTTGGGGTTTCGGAGAAGATAATTTTGTGGAATAGCTTGATTCTGCGACATTCGGTTGTTGGAGATTCAAATTCCCAGCTTGAGGTTCCTTTTGATGATCTAGACGCGCCGCGGGAAGCTCCTCCGGCTTGCCATGGAGGAGGCGCATGTGCGCCAAGCGCAGATTTAGGGCAAATAGACGTTATAAATTAGGCTGTTGTGAGAGAAGAGAGAGAGTAGAGAGAGAAAAAAAATTCCCGAAGGAGTAGTAACTTTACGACAAATGTATGATCTATTAATATGGGAGACTTTTCTTAGTAACATATGCTAGTTATTTTTTAGTCGTCTGGCAATATTTTTTTTATTGATGTGCACTTTCAAGGTTAACTAAATTTAATAATTAAATATAAAAATCAATATGATACCTACATATTGATATGTTCTATTTAATTTTAAATTATCGAAATACTACTTCAAATTCGAAAAAAAATATAAGAATTTAATAGATCTTGACATATGAATATGGAAAAATAAAGAAACTGATGCATTTCACTAACACTTGATAAGAAAGTGATCACAAAACCCATTATTTCAAGTTAATAAAAATAGAACCCTTCATATTTAACTAAATATTACATCCCATAAGATAATCGCAAATATTTTTAGGCATTTCTTAAAGAAAATTCTATAAAAAGTCTTAAAAGTATATATAAGTATTATATATTTATATGTCGGTTTGGTTCGGTTGTTTTTTACTCAATACCAAACCTAATCGGATTTTTAATCGATTTGGTTTGACTTTTGGGTTTGGTGCGGTTTTCCAGTTTGGTTTGTACACCCCTACATATAACTGCGAAGATAGGGAGATGGAGATGTAAAATAGTAGTAATACATACTCCCTCCGTTTCAAAAAGATTGGTACTATTTCTTATTAGTTTATTTCAAAAAGATTGAAATCGCCAATATATCCTCAATAAGAATTAAGGCTATGACAGGTTTTAAACCGTAAGTTTCAAAAGTTTTTCAGCCTTATAATGTTATGACTTATTTAAGACCACATATTTCAAATGTTTCCACTTCCTTATTAAAGTTTGTATCAAATCAAACTAAGACAATCCTTTTAAAAAGATTAGTTCGGAGCTGAGTCAGAAGCGGTGAATTATGCTCGATCAAGAAATCTCCGAGATGGTTGAGCATGTAGTTCCAACCATGGATAATGTTAAAACAGTGTAAATTATCGTTATGAATCAGATTTGTTATCTTTTTTGACTCTAGATAACAATTTCCAACAGTTGGACTTTATACGGCGTGGTATTATAGTAGACGTTAAATAAGGTTCAAATTCCACTCGACTTGACTCGAAGAGCAATTAAATCTAGTTCAAAATGTTCCACTATCCATTAGTAAGATCAAGAAGATGAAGACTATATATATATATATATATATTCCTTAATGACAAAAGAGGCCACACATCTTGGAGTTGGTCATTTAATGAGTTGATTTCATATTCGTATCCTTTTGAAATATATATGGAGTGATGGAGATATGATTATCACTCTGAGAATTTAATAATTCATTTTAAGTGAATCAATGTAAGCCAGAGAGCTTAAGGACTTTTATAAAGATAATGATGGATTAAAATAAGTGTTAAGGAATTATCATATAAGAGGTTCAAGGGGACGAGTCCTAGCGTATATTTTATGTTGACAGGTTAAGATCCTCTAATAGTTCAAAAGTGAATACAGATAATAAATGAGCTACTCGTAGGTGTAATCCACAGAGAATTCCTAGAAATAAGTAAAGACCTCTGGGAACTTATGTTGAGTCTACCTCAAGAAGTTTAGCCTTCGTTTAATAGTAAATTATAAATGGCTCATGAGTAGAAATTACGTATATAGCCTACGATCTTATGAAATGGCCGAAGTAGGTTTCATTGGTTAGTGAAGGTAGTTACGGAAGATCCCTAATGCTAAAAAGAGAGAGAAGTAAACTAAGAGATGTGATAAGTTGCTTAACAAGAACCTCCCCGTAAATTTAAAGGTTGTGAATGAGCAAAATAACGAATGAAGAATAGATAGTATGTAGAAGAATGTAAGGTCACGTAAGTTATGAAATGCATTGTACTACCTAACTAGAATAATCGTGCGCAGGCAGAAATAGTAATGATATTCCATACGTTAAAGGAAGTAGAGATTGAGTTAACGAATGCGATCAATCGCTTGAAAAAATATGAAATACGAACCATACGATGTACCAAATGAATTTGTAAAGGTATAATTATACGAATCTCGAAAGACTTTTACTAGGATATCACGACGGATTTGTAAATCTGAGAGTAGTTATTAGTTTCCTTAAAGCTAATGAGTAGGGATTACGAGTTGCCGAATACGAACTAAGAGTTACCGAAAGTACTAAAAGAAGTTATACGTTATAGATAACAAGTACCTAGCTTGTAAGATATTGATTGTTGCATGTTGTTGTAATGTTATTTATGCATAAGTATGTTCCTTATGAACGGTCTATGAATGCGTAGGGGGATAATGAAGGTTAACCTATGGATGGTCTATGAAACACATAGGTAATATAAAGGTTGCCTATGGGCAGTCCCATGTGTACGCGTAGCCCGACCCGAATATTGTGAGTCGTACGGACGGTCTACTTTGCTACGCGTACGTACCACTAGATAGTAATGTTGTAGTGTGCCTTACAAACGGTCTACCTTGCTGTGCGTAAGAGACACTTTGCATTATGATAATAAGTAACAATGACGATGCAACAAAAGATCACTAAGCAAAAGTTGGTAGATATAGTTCAGAATCTTATGACAGGTTGAGTTGTTCAATCAGATAGCAGGACCAAGTGGTCCAAGTGATAGCGATCTAGTAAGCTTATCTATAGTACGTGGTAAGACCACTCTTATTCTTATCATTCAGCAGACTATTTTTGTATTCATTCATGCTTTTCAATTTTCAGAATTTATTTATATGTATTACTTTTTGCCTTACATACTTGGTACATCTCATTGTACTAACGTCCCATTGTTGGGGTGCTACACTTCATGTCTGCAAGTGAAAGTAATCAATTTGACGATCCCTCTAAGTAGGCAAGATTGATATTCAGCAGGAAATTGGTAAGACTCCATCTCTTCCGGAGTATAGCCGAGTCTAGAAGTCATGATATCAGGTTTTATTATAGACTTACAGGTAGGCCGGGGCCCTGTCCCGATGATATTTTGATGTCAGATATTCTTAGATGCATTATAGACACAGGTTCAATATGTACAATATGTTAGTGGCCTTGTCGGCCCTCTTATGTTTTCTTTCTGGGTTGTCCGATATTGATACTCATAGTGGCTTCCTCGGTCCGAACATGTATTGATGTTTTGACTATGATGGCTAGCTGATATGACGCTTGGTCGCCTCTGATATATTGCGGCCATGTTGGACTATGTATGTTTTGGATTATGTCTAGCATTCAAAAGTTGTAGAGTGGTTCGCTCAGGCCAATACAACACTGGGCACTAGCCATGCCTCACCAAGGTTGGGGTGTGGCAAATTGGTATCAGAGCAGGTTTGTCCTAGGGAATGTATAAAGACGTGTCTAGTAGAGTCTTATTTATGAATTTATTGTGCCCTATATTTATAAATAGGGAGCTACATGGCAGTTAGGATTGGTTACCCTTCTTTTTAATCCAAATCGTGCGGTATAGAGTTGAGTCATAAAGAGTCAATATCTAACTCATATTCGATATGTTGTACATATATGCTTGATACAAGAATGGCTACAACAAGTTAGAAAGGTAAAGTTGTTGAGGGGGGAGACATTACTAGACCGCCGCCGGTTTATGTAGATCCGTCAGAGGTTCGAGTTGAGTCACCTTCCCGAGTATCCCCTACTCCACTAGCACCACAGGAGCTTCATAGAGCATCAGTACCGCCGCCGGTACCTAGTGATCAAGATATTAGGAGTGATGTGACCCAGTTGGTGGCTAACACAACGACAGACTAGAGTTCCAGCTAGTGCGGGACCTTCTGAGGGGCTCGGAAGTTCGAGGGTTCGCGATTTTATTGCTTTGAGCCCTCCAGAGTTCACGGGGACATATCAGTACGAGGATCCCCAAGATTATATTGACCAGTTTTACAGGATCTTTCTAGTTATGCATGTTTCCAAGACGGAGGCAATAGAGTTAGCAGCTTTCAGGATGCGCGATATAGCTGTGTATTGGTATGATTCATGGGAATTATCCAGAGGGCAGAATGCGCAACAATCAAAGTGGGGAGAATACTCCAGAGCCTTCCTGGACCATTACTTACCATTGGAGATTCGGGAAGCTAAGGTGGTCAGTTTTTAGCCCAACAACAAGGTGACATGAGTATTTGCCACTACAGCCTCAGGTTTGATTTGTTGGCTAGGTATGCCCCGTCTTTGGTTGATACGATGCGAGCCAGGATACATCAGTCTGTGGCAGGGCTGGCACCAAAGTTAGTTGAAACTTGTACCACAGCCTCACTGAATGACAATATGGACATATCTCGGATTCAGACTTTTGCACATAATCTAAAGAATCATAAACAGCGACAACAACTAGAACAAGCTTGAGAAAGGCAACAAGGTAAGAGAGACAGGCCAGTTGACGGGTATGTAGAGGAACCGAGTAGTAATAGGTCTGATAAGAGATGAGGTCAGGAAGGGGGAAATTATCTAGGCCCGAGCAGACCTAATATTCTCAAAGTCCTCAGTTGAGAACATGTCATGGATCAAGGGCACTAGGAGTGCAAGATCAAGAGAGTGTTGGACAAGTGAAACCAGCTCGATGTGAGTAGTGTAGAAGGAGACACAAGGGACTGTGCTTAAAAGGTATGGATGCATGTTTTAGATGTGGAACCTCGGGCCATATGGCACAGAATTGTCCGATGTTCAGTTATGAGGGTAGTAGTCGTTCAGGGCAGGCTAGGGGCTCAATACCATCATTTCAGCTGGGCAGAGGCAGAGGCAGAAGGAGAGAGTCAAACTTAAAAGGGACCCAGAATCAAATGTATGCATTGGGAGATCAGTGGAATTTCGAGCCTCCATCTTAGAGGAAATTAGGTATGTACCTATTTTAGAATGAGAGTATGTGTAATTGTGCTACTAGGTCTATATATATATATATATATATATATAGTTATATAGTATGGTTAGATGATGTTGTAACTTGATTGTTAATAGATTTAGCATGTCATACTTAAGGTAAATTATTGCGAAGTAGCATTATAAGACAGAAAGACTAGATAAGGTAATGAACACGAGCGTGGCTTAGACATCTTTGAACTCTCGAAGTAGGATATAAGTCATAGTAAGAATTGGGTTACGTAAATGCAGTAAGACTACTAAATAATGACCATTGTAGGTTCAATAATGAGGATGATAACCTTTCTTAAGGAGGTGTAAGATAGAAAGCTCAATAAGTAAGGCAATAAAGATCCTAAGTTAGAGGGACAAGAGGTAGCCATATATATAGATATTGAACGGTATTAGAACATATTGAATATGATTGAATCAGAGGAGCGTGAGTATCGGGTAGAAGAAATATCCATAAGTCGGAAATGTCCCTATATGAAGTCTCTAGTATAAGGAAAACAACAATCATGATGAAGATGATAATATTATGGTATAAGATGCCGACCTTTTTTCCAATAGTTAGATATTATTTACAACTTTGCCAGCATAAATGGTGAATGTTAAAATGAACTTGTATTTATATCTTCCTCTATTCATGATAAATGATCGTGTGAGGCCAAGTGTTTCCATTTACAGATATTGGCCCATTGTGGCATGTATAGTATATTTCCTGCTTGCGTGCAAGTTGGTTTTAGTCAAGTGTTAAAAGGAGACTTTGGCAAAATTCTTGCAAGTCTATAAGAGTTAACATTCGAGGACGAATGTTCCTAAGGGGGAGGATGTAACACCCCATACTTTCATACTAAAATCATCTTAAGTGAATCAATGTAAGCTGGAGAGATTAAGGACCTTTACAAAGATAATGATGGGTTAAAACAAGTGTTAAAGAAGTATCGTGTGGATTGGAGGTTAAACGAATTAAAGATGTTATAACCCGTACTTTCAGGGTAAACTAGGAGTGCATAATATCCTAAGAGGGTAGTGTTTTAAGGTAATTGAATCATATAATATTTGTATGTTTAGTTTTTAAGTCAAAAAAGTTGTAAAACAAAACACGGCAAAAGTTGTTGCAAGTTACATTTATAATTTAGCCTAACTTTGGGCCTAATGTCACTGAGCTTTTCTCTAGATATACTTTGAGTTATAGGGTGATAAACCCATAAAATTGAATATCTACGAGTCTACTTTCCAAATCATTAAACTGTTTGTCGATACAACATCGGAATAGAGATATTCGAATTTTTGCGAGACTGTGCAAGCAGCTTCCTTGGGACCTACAAAGTCGGTGGAAGCTTACCTTGTTATATAAAGTGAGAAATTTTGTCTCTAAGTATCATTTTCGACCAAATCAGACCTCCAAGCAGCTCTAATATCTCTCTAATCATATCTTAAATATTCATACACAAATCCATGGCCAAACCACCTAAGTTCTTCATCAAAAGTGTTGTGGAAGTGGTGGAGATCACTTATTATGATGTTGTTGATGTGTTGTGAATTATTTCAAACTTAAGGATAATTGTTCTTGATATTTAAAGTTAAGCTCTTTTTCTCCTACACGAATTTGATCATATCTAATCCTAACTAAGTTGTTTGAAGCTAGAAGTTATGAGTTGACAGTTAAAAGACGTATAGAAGTTATGATACCATGTTAGACTATTTTGAGGTATTTTTATGACGTTGTTGTGGCTGGAGTTTTGGGATATATATATATATATATATATATATATATATATATATATATATATGTGTGTGTGTGTGTATGTGTGTGTGTGTGTGTGTGTGTGTGTGTGTGTGTTGTTGTTGTCAATATGCAACTTGAAGATAAGAAGAAGTGTAGAAGAGTGTTTTGTTGCTAGTTAAGGACCGAGCTTGTTGCTCGTTGTATCGCAAGCTAGCTATTCCTAAGCTTAGTGTTGTCCCTATTATTGTTGTTATATTGTATTTTGGGCAGTTTTCGTGTTGGATATATGGATTAAGGGAGGCATGTTATTGTTGATGTTATGACCTTGAGGGAGGTGAGAGAAACAGGGAGATGCTGTCTGATTTGGCATAAAACAAGCTTGTTGCGTGGTAGCTAGTTGATGTGTTACTATTGTTGATAGTAGTGTTATTTTCATTGGTGTAGATTATATTGAAGAGGAGACTTTACCACCATCTTTGTCGAAGGATCGACTTAAAGGTATGTAAGGCTTTTCCTTTTTTCTTCCAGCATGATTCCGTAGTGACATCACCCTTATAAGAGGTTCAAGGGGACGAGTCCTAGCGTATGTTCTATGTGGGCGGGTTAAGAGCCTCTAATAGTTCAAAAGTGAATACAAATAATAAATGAGCTACTCGTAGGTGTAATCCACGGATAATTCCTAGAAATAAGTAGAGACCTCAGGGAACTTATGTTGACTCTACGGCGAGAAGTATAGCCTTCATTTAACGGTAAATTATAAATGGCTCACGAGTAGAAATTACGTATAGAGCCTATGATCTTATGAAATGGTCGAAGTAGGTTGTATTGGTTAGTGAAGGTAGCTGCGGAAGATCCCTAATGCTAATAAGAGAGAGAGAGATGTAAACTAAGAGATGTGATAAGTTGCTTAACAAGAACCTCCCTGTAAATTTAAAGGCTGCGAATTAGCAAACTAACGAATGAAGAATAGATCGTATGTAGAAGAACGAATGGTCACATAAGTTATGAAATGCATTGTACTACCTAACTAGAATAATCGCTCCCATACGGAAATAGTAATGATATTCCATACGCTAAAGGAAGTAGAGATTGAGTTAACGAATACGATTAGTCGCTTGAAAAAATATGAAATACGAGCCGTACGATGTACCAAATGAATTTGTAAAGGTACGATTATCTCGAAAGCCTTTTACTAGTATGTCACGACGAATTTGTAAATCTAAGAGTAGTTATGAGTTTCCTTAAAGCTAATAAGTAGGGATTACGAGTTTCCAAATACGAACTAAGAGTTACCGAAAGTACTAGAAGAAGTTATACGTTATAGACACAAGTACCTAGCTTGTAAGATATTGATTATTGCATGTTGTTGTAATGTTATTTATGCATAAGTATGTTCCCCCTGGACGTTCTATGAATGCGTAGGGGGATAATGAAGCTTAACCTATGGACGGTCTATGAAATGCATATGTAAGATAAAGGTTGGCTATGGACGGTCCCATGTGTACGCATAGTCCGGCCCGAATGTTGTAGTGTGCCTTACAAGCGGTCTACCTTGCTATGCGTAAGAGCCACTTTGCATTATGATAATAAGTAACAATCAAAATGCAACAAGACATCACTAAGCAATAGTTGATAGATATAGTTCAGAATCTTATGACAGGTTGAGTTGTTCAATCGGATAGCAGAACCAAGTGGTCCAAGTGATAGCGATCTAGTAAGCCGATCTAGAGTACGTGGTAATACCACTCTTATTCTTATCATTCAGCAGACTGTTTTTGTATTCATTCATGCTTTTGAGTTTTCAGAATTAATTTATATGTATTGTTTTCTACCTTACATACTTGGTACATCTCGTTGTACTAACATCCCATTGTTGGGGCGCTGCATTTCATGCCTGTAGGTGCAAGTAATCAGTTTGACGAGCCCTCAGAGTAGACATGATTGATATTCAGCGGGAAATCGGTAAGACTTCATCTCTTCCGGAGTATAGCTGTGTCTAGAGGTCATGATATAAGATTTTGTTATTGACTTGCGGGTAGGCCGGGGCCCTATCCCGATGATATTTTGATGTTAGATATTCTTAGGGGCTTTGTAGACACAGGTTCAGTATGTATAATATGTTAATGGCCTTGTGGGCCCTCATTTATGTTTTCTTTCTAGGTTGTGCGGTATTCATACTCATAGTGGCCTCCTCGGCGCGAACATGTATTGATATTTTGAGTATGATGGCTAGCTAATATGACGCTTGGCCGCCTACGATATATTACGAGTTGCGTCCATGTTGGCATATGTGTGTTCTGGGTTACATCTTCATTCAAGACTTGCAGAGTGGTTTGCTCGGGCCAGTACGACACCGGGTGCCAACCACGCCTTACCTAGGTTAGGGTGTGACAAACATAATCTAAAAACACAATATAGATCATGCTAAAATAAGTATAACTAATAAGTACTATTAACTACATAACTAAGTACTAAAGAAAAAGATAAATTAAGTTATGCATTTTCATTATAAAACAATGTAAAATTAAAAATAGATATCAAACACAATCATCATTCCTAGTGTTGAATTAAATTTTGTTTGTTAGTATCAATATAGATTTGAACTTTGTTTGAGTTACTACATTTATAGGATATAAAATTTATTTACCATCCAAGAATGTTAAGTTCAAATTTGAAATAATACGTTAAAAGATAAAAATGTGAAAAAGTTTAAGAAATATTTATAAATTACATTACAACACATATTTATATATATAAAATATTTATAAAAATTGTATAAATGTACTACCGGTTGGTTTGGTTTCAGTTTGACTTTTTTAGTTAAAACCAAAGCAAACCAATTATAGTCGGGTTTTTCCTTTCAATACAAAATCACATCAGGTTTTTTTTTCCTGTTTGACTCGGATTATCAGTTTGGTGCGATTTATCATTTTTCTTTGTACACCCCTAGGATTAGTTATCTCACCATCTATATGTGATAGTTGCTAGTCTCACCATTTTAGTATAAAACTTATCACAGAATTAACTAATACATATAACTAAATACGAGATAAATATAATCTCAAATTTTATTCCAAAATTATTATCCTGTACCAAACGATATTTGAGAAAACCCTAAGGACAAAGCAGAATTTTCTTTTTCGTGGATGTTGGTGGGGGAGAGGGTTGGATTTTTTTTTTTTTAATCTATTGATGGATTTGGGTTTTGAAAAGAAAAAAAAAAGTTTGAATTTTGTCGGGTCAGATCGGTCTTTTCAATTAGGTGGATATTTTTGATTAAAAATGGATTAATGCATAAGATAGATTGGGGTTTCTGGTATTATGACATTTTAGTTACTACATAGAAAGTTTTATGATTTTTGTGTTATAAAACAAAATTATGTGACTTTGGTAGAAAAAATTGTTATATATTCATTTATGGAATTTATCTTATATATATAACAATTATTATTTAAAACCGAGTCTTTTGATTGAAATAAGAAGTTCTAATTTGTCATTGTCCAAAAAATCTTAAAAAAAAAAAAAAAAATGTTGAACTGAAGACTGCGCCATTCTTTCATATTTTTCTTGTTACGTTGGTTCCCCCGTCTTGTTCTGTTTTCTGAAATTATGCTCGATCAAGAAACCTCCGAGCTAGTTGAGCATGGAGTTGCAAATCATGGATAATGTTAAAACAATGTAAATTATCGTTGTGAATCGAATTTATAATCTCTTTTGATTGTAGAGAACAATTTGCAACAGTGGACTTAGGTACGACACGTGGTACCAGGGGTGGCAAACGAGCGGGTTGATTATGGACGAGTTGAAAACGAAAAATGTAAAAACAGATAAATTATTCGACCCGACTCGTATTTTCGGACAAAGAATGGGTTCATCGGCGGATAATATGGATATCCATATTACTCATGAGTTCTTAAATATGATCATTTTTGGAAGAATTTCTAGTCTCCCAACTTAAGAAACCCACAATTTAAGTCTTTGCAAATATAAAAGTTAAACCTATTAGTTATCCATTACTTATCCATTTTTCAAGTGGATAGCATGGTTCTTATCCATATTTAAACCATTTTTAGAAAGTTAATTATTCAAACTATTTTTAAACAGATAATATTGGTTTTTTTCATCCACGCGGTACTATAGTAGACGTTAAATAAGGTTCAAATTCCACTCGACTTGACTCGTAATTAAGTCTAAGATTGAATCCGTCTGCAGGCATCTGCCTGCAATTGGAAAATGACATCCTGGAAATGTTCCACTATCCATCAATAACATCAAGAAGATGAAGAGAATTTATATATATATTCTTTAATGACAAAAGAGACCACACATCTTGGAGTTACTCATTTAATGAGTTGATTTAATATTCGTATCCTTTTGAAATATATATGGAGTGGTTGAGATATGATTATCACTAAGAGAATTCAATAAATAATAAAAAAAGCACGTGAAGAAGACTAAGGGAATTCAATATGCAAAATATAAAAAATTTACAAAAAATTTGACCTTATATATACGGTGTAATTATCAGCAAATTAAAGGAGGTTCAAATGACCTCTGCTTAGGGGTGTGCATTCGAATCGGTTTATCGATAAATCGAATCGATTATTTGTTATCGATTTATCAATATCGATTTATCGATTTCGATTTCGATTCCGAAAATTTTCTTATCGAGTTATCGATTTCGATTTCGATTTTGTCCACTTCGCTTATCGACTTATCGATAAATCGATAAATTATACTAAAAAGACAACTATACCCTTATTATATAATACCCCTT
>ML409176.1:0-56109 GCA_005239525.1 Nicotiana knightiana | reverse complement strand
CGTCTATCTCTATTAGCTATCCACTATTTATACATGTTTTACACATTGTATACATATATTAAGTAAGGGTACTAAACATGACAACATCGCTTAGAGCTAGCAAATTTTCTTATTGGTGGAATCCCGCAAATTTTCTTATTGGTGTAATCGATAACCGAATCGATAAGCCCCAAAAATCGATAAACCGAAATCGAAAAAATCGAAACCTTATTGAAACGATAACGATAAGCATATGTACAAATCGATAATCGATAAATAATTATCGATAAGGGTCAAAATCGAATCGATAAATCGAATGCACACCCCTACCTCTGCCCCAATCTATGTGTGCTTTGCAAGTAGCATCAACGAACAGCTCAACTTGATATTCTCACATTTAATTCCCCGTGCTTCATGTTTGTATTAATGAATTGATAGAAATAATAAAATTTTCACTCAAATAATGAAGTTTCGATAAAGTCCTTTATGATTTTCTTTTTTTTGGTCATAAGTCCTTTATGATTAACCCGCTCTGAACTTGGCTGATGAGCTCCGCAGGATTACAATTGTGTACTACCGAAGAACTTTCTATGATACAGTAAAAAACTTATCGAGATCTTTAAACAAATAGCTGGTCGGATTTATCATTTACTTTCTCTAACTGATATATATATAATTATATATGTTAATATATACATGAATTATGTTATTCGCTATTTTTAGTTTAAACAGTTAGATGAGCGACTCTTTATGTTAGTTCATTTATATTTTTATTCGTACTGTAGAATTATATATACCAATAATAAGATAATACTACTATTTTGTAATTTGAAAAAAAAAACAAACTAAAAGTACTTATTTTGGGAGAGAAGCAACTTTGCTTAGGTTCTACTTGAAAGCTTGAAAATAACTTTTGCTACTTAAAAACACTTATTTCTTCAACAAAATTTGGCAAAATACATCTTATTATCAAGTATAAGTATTTATTTTGAAGATAACACATTTAACCTTCCAAAAGCTTGGCCTAATAGGCGATAACTTAATTACTCCTTTTCTTCCTAAGAAAAAATAGGTGACAGAAAAAATATCTTTTCGCTGTGAACCCGAACATTAATTCTTGAATATATTTAAATAAAATGTAGCTATTAAAAATTACTTAAAATATAAAAGTTACTATAATCTTTAAGTGAAAAGATGTGGAGTAAATTTACAAAAGATTTTAATAAAAAATTATTTCACATTAAAAGAGCAGCTCTGGTTGAATATTTTATGTATTATGAACGGAAATTGTAACATAATTTGTTACGCCATTCCTCAGCATTGAGAAAAAGTTAGATGAACAAACTCCATTTGTTTTTCTCTACTCCCTTGTTTTGTTTAATGATCAAAGTTTTAGTGAATATATGATCCATTTGCAGGCGAAACAAACTCACCTAAATATGTCAAATATCAAACGTACGTGTGCGATAGAAGGCCAAAGTTGTTGATAAGCTTTGGTGACCTAATATAGAAATGCTATTGGAATATAAGTTTAAGTTAGTGACGTGAAACTCGCAAATTAATGGGGTTAGTTGCATTTTAGACAATTTGGCTGCTGCTTTTAGTTAGGTAACTACGGCTATTAATTATCTAATTAAATATTTGAGTGAACGATTGAGAAAGAAAAATGTTTTATTTGATTATGCCATAGAAGAAGAGACAATAATAAAAGAAAAAAAATATATAAAAATAAAGAATCAGTAATTATAGTTTGATTAGTATGTCCAAATAACAAGGGACCTTTTGGATAGCTTGAGATTGCTTCTTTGGCTAGACCTTTTCATTGATTAAACTAACAACTTAAGATTTTGTGGTCATTAACAAATAAACTTTTTGCTCCAAGTTCTCTGTCACCACACTTTTTTGGGATATATACGAAAACATGATAAAGTACATATTCTTTTACCTTCTTTTCTCGTAGGTCTTTCCTATTCCATCCGATCACTACTCGTCCTCTTGTCCACTATAATAAAAGGCATGCTTTTATTTTTACTTGTCAATTATAAAAATCAAAAGAAAATTAATTATTTTTCTATTTTATCCTTATCATTAATGAGCGAAAAATATGATGTTACATGTTGACTAGGTCAACAGAAATAAAGCCTTTGGAGGCTACCACGTGTCATCAATAAGACACGATAACTTGATTTCAAAGGATCGACATCACGAGAAGATAGCATGTCGTCGATAAGGTCGAGGTGATCCAACAGAAGACGAGGACGAGGACGAGCACTCCTTTTCGGTGAGCAGTAATAGTTAGTTCTGGGATTACTATTCTCTAGGGATTTTCTAGTGAATATTCCTCTCAGCTGTACTATCCAAGGTTTTGTGGCCCCTGTATCCTTATGGGGATTTGACACTTTTTGTAAAGAACAATACATTGACATTCTCTGAAAATTCTTTCTTTATTATATACATACAAAGTTTATCTTTTTACATCTTTATCCATCATCGTCAGAAGAATCAATGGGAAATTTCACTCTTGTGAGGTGCCCTTTGTTCATTTATTTATTTAAATGTTATTTATTACTTTCCTGCTATACTTGAATCATTTATTATTCCATTACTGCTCCAAGAAATTGATATATTATAGAACACGTGCGATATTCTCCATAAATACACTGGATCTATCATTTGGATATTAATATTGACTTAGATTAATCTTTATGCACTATAAATCTAAATGTATAAAAGCCTAAATCTGAATTTTAATTCATACAGTTTGGCGCCGTCTGTGGGGATTTATCAGTCAAGTTATTAGTTTTATTGGATCTATAGCTCATGTGACTTGTTGATCCAACAAACCACAAAGATTATCTTTTTTCTATGCGTATACAAAAAAAACTCCATGACAGATAACCAAGGAAGCGGAATAAAAGCAACGGACAATGTCCCGTTCAACCTCATAAGTGCCATCGACGAAGACCTAAGATGAGGAGGTGGCTCCCACAGACTCCCCTAGACTAGGGAAGTGACCTACACCTTTTTGTAGCAAAACCAAATCAAATGGAAAGAGCGCCTCTATGTCCACGGGAGAAGGGACACCGCTCGCCGTAAAAAAGCTCCTCGAAGCATGGTTGATTAACACTCTAGTTAGAGTGATTAGTAAACAAGCCCCATGCACGACCACATAAACCACGAGGATCCATGCAGCGTAGCGTATAAATGAACAGGACGACCAATCGAACCTTCCTACTTTAAGTAACACTCATACAATTGTTGAAAGTGCAGGTAACAGGGTCCTAGCCGCCGTGTTGAAAAGAATGGAAGAAATGAAAAACGAGAATAAAGCACTCAAGGAACAAATGAAGGAGCACCGGGAATAGGTATACAAAATACCAGGTTCCCCCAAATAGTTACCGAAAAAAATGTTGGTAGGTTTTTGGAGAAGCCATACAGGGAAGAAGCGGCCCCACATGTCACACCAAAACCTTTAAGATACCCCCGTATCTCAGAATCTATGACTGAACAACCGACCCCAAATATCAAGTAACCCACTATGTCACCGGCGTAAAAGGCAACGACCTCACTAAAGAGCAGGTGTCCTCCATCTTGCTGTAAACATTTGGTGAAACCTCACTGAGGGGCATTGGCATGATATTCACAATTGCCAGCCTATTCCATAGAAACATTCAAAGATATGGCTGACACGTTCGTAACGGTGCACGCCAGGGCCAGAAAAGCTGAAACAAGGGTGAATGACCGCTTTGCCATCAAACAATCCCCAGGAGAGGGACTAAGGAACTTCCTCCCCCGATTCAATAAGGTGAGGAGGACCTTACCAAACGTCTCTAAGGGGATGTCTGTGGAAGCCTTTCTGAACAGGTTGATCAAGGAAGATTCAAGGGCATCTAGAAAGCTACTGAGTCGGTTTATGAAGTACCCACCGACCACTTGGGACAAGATCCATAGTGCCTACTATTTCGAGGTCAGGGCGGATGACGAAGACCTCAACGGGCCAACTCGACGAATCATCTCGGTACAATCCGAACCTAGAAAGAAACACAGGGACAACACAAGGAGAGACCATCCAGTATCGTGGCCAGGCAGGGAACGATATCAACCCTATGTCAGGGCACCCATCCCCTCCTTCCGCTACGAAGAAGGTCCCTCTAGGATTAGATCAGGCACTAACAGGAATGATCGAGGTATGCCCCATTTACTATATGCTCACAACTTTTGTGTGTCACCTACAGAGGTGGTATACACCCTAGAGGAGCTCAGACCAAATTGTGAATTGGCAACCAAAGATGAGGTCTGACCTGAACACCAGGAAGTTTGACGCCCTCTATGAGTTCCACCAAGAACGTGGACATAAAACGGAAGATTGCCACACTCTGAGACTAGAAGTAGCAAACTTATTGTAGCAAGTACATCTCAAAGAATTACTCAGCAACAAAGGCAAGAACACTTTAGTAAAGGGTCGAGAATGCCAAGGCCCACCAAAGTCGCCTTCACCAGCTCGTTCCATCAACATGATTATTGGTGAAAGTGATGATGCCTCCATGAACGAAATCAAACTCACCGTCACTCACAAACTCAAAAGATCATTCAACCACGAATGGTAGACAGACTCAAAGAAAGTATCATATTCGATGAGTCAGATGCCGACGGTTTGACTTTCCCTCATAATGATGCACTTGTCATTACTTTACGAATTTTATATACTGATTTTAGGAGAATTATGGTAGATGATGGAAGCGGAGTGTGCATCATCCATCCTCAGGTCCTCGCACAAATGAGACTTGAGGATAAGATAGTGTCGTGCTGTATTAAACTAACGGGTTTTAACAATGTAGTTGAACGGACATCAGGAGAAGTCACACTCCCCTTCCTCGTCGGTGGGGTGATTTAGAAACAACATTCTATAGCATAGACCAGGACAATGCATATAACGCCATCGTGGGGCGAAAATGGATACATTCCATGAGAGCAGTCCCCTCTAGCTTGTACCAAGTGATCAAATTCCCGACCCCCTAAGGAATATTCAGCATACGAGAAGAACAATGCACATTCCGGGAATACTATCGGATCGCCATAGACAGTACGACAATTCAGCAAAAGAAAGAAAAGGAAAAAGAGGCATGGCAGTCAGCTGGGTCGAGGTCTCTACCGGTTGATGCCAAAGATACCACTATGGACCCAGAAGTGGTCGAAGTTGTAGGGTCAAAAATAGAAAACCTCGATTCCATCCAGCTAGAGCACAGTGAAACCACCAAAAACCCTACATCAGCTGAAAACTCCATCACCTAGGTAAATTTAGTCAATTCTTAATAACTAACACTGATTTATTTGCCTTAGCCATTCAGATATTTCCGCCATCCCTAAGGGGATATCCACGGACAAGCTAAATGTCAACCCCTAGTATCCCCTAGTAAGGCACGTCTGATGAAAGTTCAACCCCACAATCAACAAAGTCGTCCACGAAGGAGTAGAAAAGTTATTAGCCAACGGCTCTATCTGGGAGTCAAAATATCCTAAGTGGATCGCCAATGTGGTAATGGTCAAAAAGAAGAACGGAAAATGGAGGATGTGTGTGGACTTCACCGATCTAAATAAATCATGCCCAAAGGATTCATTCCCGTTACTACACATCGACCAACTCATTGACGCGACAACATGCCATGAGCTGCTAAGTTTACTGGATGCCTACTCAGGCTACAATCAAATACTCATAGAGAAAGATGACCAAGAGAACACTACATTCATCACTCACAAAGAAACGTACTGCTATAGGATCATGCCATTTGGGTTGAAGAATGCGAGGGCTACTTACCAAAGGCTGGTCACGAAGATGTTCAACGATCAGCTTGGCAAAACCATGGAGGTATATATCGATGACATGTTTTTCAAATCGTGTTGGAATCAAGGATAGTATATACAACTTAAAGGAAGCATTCGACATATTGAGAAAATACAGGATGAATCTGAATCTAGATAAATACGTGTTCGGTGTAACCTCGGTAAAAATTTTGGGATTTGTGGTATCACAACGAGGAATTGAGCTCAAATCGACCAGATTAAGGCCATCGATGGAATATCAGAACATCTAACCACTGAGAAGCAAGTCCTGAGACTGACGGTCGAATAGTTGCCTTGTCCAGGTTCATCTCACGATCATCTGATAGGTGTCATAGGTTTTTTGATGTACTAAAAAAGGATAACAACCTTGAGTGGATGCATGTATGCATACAAGCGTGTTGAGAACTTATGGAGTACCTGTCGCCACTACCTTTGCTCTCAAAGCCCAATCCCAGGGAGCGTCTCCTCATTTACCTCGTCGTTTCTAAAGTAGCAGTAAGTGTAGTCCTAGTTTCAGAAGACAAAGGAACGTAATCTCCAATGTATTATATCACTACAATACTTTTTGACACCGAGATCCTCACCTCGATAATTGGCCCTAGCCCTTTCCATAGCTTCACGAAAGCTTAGTCCATACTTCCAATGCCATCCAATCTTGGTCATCATTATATTGCATTTAAGAAGCATATTGCCAAACCCGAGCTGTCGGGAAGGCTGGCCAAATGGGCCATTGAATTAAGTGAGAACAACATCACTTATCATCCTCGCACAACAATAAAATCATAGGTGCTCGCTGACTTCGTCATAGACTTTAGTGCCAAAGTAATTCCTGAGGCTGAGAAAGAAGTCACTCAAACTTTCCACTTAACACAAGACCTATGGATCCTACACATTGATGGAGCGTCCAACGCCTGCAGGTCTGGACTGGGACTCATGATCGAGCTTCCCACTAGAGAAGTAGTTCTCCAATCAATAAGATTCCCAAATATGATTAACAACGAGGCCGAGTATGAGGCCGTATTGCAGGATTGAAACTAGCGTGAATATGGGGCGAGGAACTTCAATCTACACTGTGATTCTCAGCTTGTCGTCAACCAAGTTACTAGGACTTCCCAAATCAAAGAGCAGATATTGCAAAAGTACCAGACCGAGATATGAAAATTGGTACCCAATTTCGACGAATGCCAGCTCGACCAGATTTCTCAAACTCAGAACCTTGAGACAGATGGCCTCGCCAAACTAGTTGCTGCCACCAAAAGCATAACTCCTAGGAATAAGAGTGTGGTACATCTCTTCAGCTTGGTGTTAGACCAAATCGAGGTAAAATGTGTGATCTTAACTTGGGACTGGAACAATTGTATTATAAACTATTTGCAGGATAGTACCCTCTCAAATGACAACGAGGAAGCCAAGAAGCTGAGAATGCAAGCTGCTAGGTACAGCCTCCTCCACAACGACTTGTATAAGAGAACGTACGGCGACCCCTTAGAAAAATTTCTAAGTCCAAACAAAACACAACGCGTTCTTAAGGAAGTCCACGAAGGCCATTGCGGAAATCACTCTGGTGATCGATCACTTGTCATGTGTCTCATACGGGCTGGATATTATTGGCCCACCATGAAGAACGCCCTAAAATTCATGAAGAAATGGGAGTAGTGTCAAAAATACGCCCCAATAATCCACCAAGCAGGCGAACACCTCCTCTCGTTCACCTTTCTATGGTCATTCATTAAATGGGGAATGGACATCATGGGATTGTTTCCGCCAGGATGAGGTAATGTTGAATTCCTTTTAGTTTTAACTAACTATTTCTCTAAATGGGTGGAAGCGGGCTCGTTCGCCCAATTCGTGAGCAAGAGGTAATCTACTTCATATAGAAAAATATTATATGTCGATTCAGAATACCAAAAGAAATAAGTTGTGACAACGCGCCCCAATTCACGTGAAGAAAACCACAGAGTTTCTCGAAAAATGGCACATCAAAAGGATACTTTCAACTGCGTATCACCCAGCCGGCAACAGGCAAGCAGAGTCCTCCAACAAATCTATCTTGAACATCATGAAGAAGAAAATCGAGGAAGACAAGGGACTGTGTCTAGAGATACTCCAAGCAGTATTATGGTCACACACAACACCCCCAAAAATGAGAACATGAGAAACACCTTATACCCTAGTCTACGAAACGAAAGCGGTCATACTAGTCAAAGTCGGAGAACCCACCTAAGGTACTCCCATGAAAGTGGCACTGCCAATGAAGACAATAGAAAAAAAGACCTCGACGAGGTCGTAGAGCGATGAGATATGTCATACATAAGAATGGTCGCACAAAAATAGCAAGCAGAACGCTACTAAAATAAAGGCAAAGGTACGATTACTCAAGATCGGGGACTACGTGCTCAAAGCTAAGACCTAAGCAGGCGGCGATTTACGAGAGGGAAAATTAGGAGCCAACTGGGAAGGACAATACAAAATCATAAGTAAAACAGTCAAGGATTCATTCCAACTGGAAATTAAGGAAGGGAAGCTCCTACCAAACAATTGGAACATCAGTCACCTGAAATACTTCAACTTCTGAGAAACAAGAAATGCCTGTAAGTCATACTCTTTTTTCTTCACTTGAGTTTTGTACCAATAGGGTTTTCTCAAGGAGGTTTTAACAAGGTGACGAATGGGACACTTCGAATTGGAGTACACGAGAGCTGACACATTTTTCGTTACTTGACTCCTAAAGAATATCAAAGTCGAACAATGAAGGGACTAGATATACTAGGACTGGGACGCCAGCCAACACCCGTAACTTGTAATTTTCTTCAAAATCTTCCTTATGGAAAAATAATGTAATCAAAGGAATGATATTAAAGTAAATAAGATACACGTTCATTGAAACTGCTCTCCTGAAAAGGTACATTCGACCAGTTCGAACAACTCCTATCGACCCTCGGCCATAACTTAATGAAAGGTATGTTTGACCAACTCGAACAACTCGTATCGGGCCTCAGACATGACTTAAACGAAAAGGTACGTTCGACCAACTCCTATCGGCCCTCAACCTAGATTTAACTAAAAGGTACGTTCGACCAGCTCGAACAACCCTTATCGGCCTATAGCCACAACTTAAGGTACGTTCGACCATCTTGAATAACTCCTATCGGCCCACGGCCGCAACTAACTAAACGACGCGCTCGAATAACTCTTATCGACCTGTCCATGACATAACAAAATGGTACGTTCGATCAGCTCGAAAAACACCTATCGGCACCAGGTTTCGGCCTAACTAGCAGGCACATTCGACCTATGTGAATAACTTAAATCGACCCCCAGCGATAACTTAACAAAATGGTGTTTGATCAACTCGAGCAACACCTATCACCCCTCAGCTATAACTTATCGAAATGATATTTTCAACCAGTTATAACTCCTATTGGTCCTCGGCCTCAACCTAACTCAATGGTATGTTCGACCCATTCGAACAACATTTATCGGCCCATCGCCTCAAGTTAACTCGAAGGCAAATTTGATCAACTCGAACAACACTTATCGATCATTGGCTGCATCTCGGCTAGAAGAGAACAATGAAGAAAGCGCAGAAGAAAAACACAAGTACAAAAAGAAGAATGCACAAAGATAAAAAGGTACATACGAAACAAAAAAAACTTTTATACTCATAAAAAAGTCTTTACATAAGCGCTCAAAGACGCCAACAAGAAGTACAGTACAAAAAGTAAGCAAAAAAAAAGATAAATATTCAACTGCAATCGCCACCTTTATCTCCACCATCCTCTCCTTCCTTGCCTCAACTATAAGCAGAATCACTCAAAGCATTGTCCGCGAGCTGGTCAACACCTCCCTCATCTTCTTCCTCAGTATTGGAGGTGTGGAAGGATCATAGACGTAGGTTGATTGAGCCTCATGAGAGTTAACTCGAGCTTCCTCCATGTCCATCTCAAAGATGAAGCCCGTCCTACCCAACTCTCAAATCACATCTATTTGGGCATCGGTAATGATCCACTCCTCGTACATCTCTCGAGGGATGGAAGGAAATTTAGAGGTGAGAAAAATGGAGGTTCATTCAAGGAATCGGACATTCTCACCCTCAACAGCATAAATCTGCTCAAGTAGCTCAGAGTTCTCCCTATCCAACTCTCCAATTCTCTCATTGAGCATGGCCTCCTTAGCTTCAGCCATTGATAGAATGTTATCCTGCTCAGAATGAAGGGTTCTATTCACCAACTCGAAAATAGTAGCCCTTATTCGAGTCTCCATTCGGGATGACTCCGCCTCCTCGAACATTTGTTGCCTCTTCAGCGACCTCCCCCATGAGAGCGCCTATCTCAAAGTGGCACCCGTCGAGCTGACTTTGTAGTTGGACCACCTAGCTCTGAAAGTTGCTGCACTGGGCCTCCACTCCCTTGCTCAATTCGAGATCCTATTTTTTCCTCTTCAACGCTCCCTCCAGAATGTTGAACTGCTCTACATACGCAAGCAACTCCTCATCTTTCTTTTACAGCTCCTTCCTCAAGGCAAACATGTCTCCCTCCTTGCGAAGACGCCTCTGAGCATCCCAGTACTTCCTGTAAAACTCCTCATACTTTGTCTTCAGTCTCTGGTGGATCTATTTTTGCTTCTTCTCCCACCGCACGCTCTCAATCTCCAAAGTAATAGTCTGCAAACCAATGAAAAGTAAGAATTAAGACTTAGAGGCAAATCTAAGATAAGAAAAGAGAATGAAGAACGATCATGATTACCTTGAAAGCGAGGTCGGCGATGCTCTTTGATAGGGTGATGTCTTTCAATTATCGAAGAGTCACATACTCGGCTTCGGAGCAGAGTGGGTCGAGGGCATTAATCACATCCTCGGTGTCCTTTAGCAAATCATGATTCATTGGAATCGTGATAGTTCTTGATCCCCCATCTATCGTAACCTCGACCTGAGTAGTTCCACTATCGATCATCTTAAGGTATTTGGGGTCGAAATCAGAGCTGGATTCATCATCATGTTCAACGGGATCCTTTCCTTTCTCCCTATCATCAGAAGAAGCATCTCTAGACAGCCTGGCAGAAGAGGCCTCCCTGTTCCCGGGAAGAACAGATCCACCACTGCGACCACCTCCTTTTCAGAGTACAAAGGTACAGCTGCATAGATCTCTTCTAACCGGGGCATCTCAAAGTCCCCCCGGACATCCTCGTCAACAAACACAGTCGTAGTTTCTTGTACCCTAATCTTGCCCTCTAACAAGTCGATGGCCGCGTGTATGCTCTCTCCCAGGTCCATGGTTTTCCTCTTACGAGGCCTCAAGTCCGCATCATGCAGAGAAACCTCCTCGTCCTTAACATAGGACAATAATAAGGAGGGAACGGGCATGTAAGTTGGGACGGAGGCGGGGACAGAAGATGTAAAAACCCTTATCCTCCTAAAAGATGGCGTGGGCGCCACGTTCCTTCTGGCAGCCACCCTAATGGAGCCTAGAGAAAACATAAAAAAGAAGATGAGCATGATAAAATAGGCAAGTACAAATGTAACATCGACCAGAAGAGAAAATTACCTGTCGAGAGGAAGGCCGATTTGAACTTTTGCTAGAATCTCGGCCAGTCATGGATCCCCATAGTACAGGGGAGGGCTTGTCTAACCCAATCAACAAGATTCACCACCAACTGAAGAGATCGATTAGTAGCTGCAAAACGAGAAGGATTAGCCCACGAATTCAGAATATATGACCGTTCAAAGAAAGGTAAAGGCAAGAATACTAGTACTTATGAGTGCGGTTTCAGGCCTCAGAAAAATCTACAACGTCGACCATGACACCTCGGGCTTAACAAAGAAGAAGGCAAGCCAAAATTGTTGACTACCTTTGTCATCCATTTTAACCACCAAGGACTTGCTGCCACAATGTCGTAGATTCAGCATCGTGTCTTGGTAAAAGCTGGGCGTGAACAGATGTATAATGTCTCACCATGATCTTGATGCAGCCAGCTCGAAGAACTTTGACAGCATCTTAATTACCTTGTACACGAGGGGTAAGTTAAGGGAACAGACTCGATATTAGCGACAACCAGCAGAGGAAGAGGGAACGCATAGCCAATGGTGCACAGATAAGCATAGTGTTGAATCAAGTCACTGTATGGTTTTGAAGATTGACAAATGCCAACTCAATTGAACCAGATCCATCAGGGCAAACATAGTCAAACAGACTCATTGGCACGAGAAGCATCCATGCAGAGGAGATAAACATTATATGTGAACTAAGAGGTTATCTAGAACTAAGAGATTATATCCTAAGCAAAAAGGTTGCAAATTGATAAGAAGATGGAGGTTGATTTCAAGTATGACAGAATCGAGATCAAGGAAGTTGAGATAAACTCAAACTCTTCCACCAAGGAAGAGTTGTATTAGAGCTGAACGACAATGTCTCAACTACTGATTCTATAAAATGTTGAAGCATTCCTATTGAAAAAAGAATGCACAAACACAGAAGTGAAACAAGAACTAAGCAAAATTACCTAAGCAATTTGGCAAGAATAATCCTTGTGCGACACAAAAGCTACTTGAACTAGCTAGAATAACCAGTTCCATCTGTTGTCTTTTGAGTCTAGTTGTTTGTAGTAGGTGATTACATATTGTATCTTTTAGCTTTATCAGAAGAAATTGTAATAGGTACACACTGTTCAAGTTAGAGTTAACTTGAAGTTTGTCGCAAATAGCTAGAGGCTAGTTTGCCACAAAGGGATTAGAGTTAGTCCTTAGGTTTACAAAAGAGTTTATTTTGTAAATGATGTTTGGCTCGTTGACATAGTGAAGAGTTTGGGAAAATCCTACAGGGAAGTAGGTCGTGGTTTTTTCACCTTGAGCCAGGTGTTTTTCCATGTAAAAATTGTTGTGTTCTTTAGTTTTTACAATTACTTTTCCGCAAACTGTAGGAGTTGGAACACCAAGAAGAACCAGCTTCTTCTATAACAACAACACTCAAAAATTAGACACCACACAAATCACCCCCCCCCCCCCCTTGTGTGATATTGACGCATTAAACATCACATAGACAGCATAGTACCCAGGGCGGTGAACGTGCACTTCATTGTTATTTGCAGGTAATAGCTCCACTTGGTCGGGAAGGCCGTATATGGCCTTGAACTCGGCCAAACTCTTGGCCGTCATAGAAGACTAAAACTCTCATTCATCACCTCCGACGGCCGTTGAAAATCCGATTTAACATCAGGATTGCAGGGGATGATTTCCTCTACTGAAGGGAGAACCTCCTCTTCAGTGGTGGAAATGGCATCTCCCCATGAACAGGGAACACAAAAGCCAGTGGAGTGGGTTGAGTTTCCTCATTAACACTAGAAGTTGATTTCAACATGACTGTGGAATTTGAAGAAAGTTAGAAGAAGGAAACTGAGAATAGGGAGAGAAAAGTTATAAGGTGCTAAGTGGGAGGAGAAAACTCGATGAAAACAAAAACGATTCAGAGTTGCAAACAAAGACGGTAAAGTTCAGGTTTGAATGATCATCTCCCTCTTTATAGAGGAGGGATCTCGAAAACCGGATCGAGTCACCATAAATGCAGCATAATGACGAATGACGTTATGACATCACTTTCCTTCAAAGAACAGGTTTGTTCAGAAGTCAACCAGAAAGATCAAGGGTTTGAAACATATGGCCCTCGAGGCGCCACATCACTCGCTTTTACAACGACCACGACCGTTGTTATCCGCTTATTGAACTCGCCCATGAGGACGACTTCATTTCTAAAGACTTCTTAAAATGCTACTCCCTCCATTTTAATTTAGATGACACATTTCGCTTATCGAAAGTCAAACTATGTGAAGTTTGACCAATATTTTACAACATATTTTGTTATTATATTGACATGAGAAAAATTACTACTTATAGTATTTTTCATATAGTTTTTAAATATCTAATTTTAATTTTAAAAATACTAAGTTGAACTAATTTAATTTAGCTTCAAAATTTAGTTAAATTGGATTTTGATAAACGAAATGTGTCATCTAAATTGAAATAGAGAGAACATATTATTGAGGATATTATAATAAAATATTTTATTTATTATTTTTTAAGGGGCGTGTTAAATCCATGATGAACGAGTAAAAGTGAGCGGATGAAGTATATGTTTATTTATCTTTCCATCATTAATGATGGTGGACTCGTGATTTGCGAGGGAGAAATAGTTTTCACTTTAATATGGATATATGTACCACTTCTTGTAAGTTTGTGAAAATATAAATGATATTAATTGCACTGTGCAACAAATTAGCTTTGACCCAAAGCGTTGGTTGTTAACCATCATCAATCAAGACATATGCTTAAGAGTTCAAGTCAAATTTTTTGTCCAAAGTTTAACAAAATCTCGACTATTTAATATGAAATAGACCTTATAGATTGATAATGGTTGGAACAATAAATTAATATCTGATTCGTTAACAATATTATTTCTTGGTATTATTGTATCAGAGGGAATTGATCTAAATATTGGAGGGGGCCAAGGTAATGTTTGCCATAGATATTTCTTTGCAGTTTTTAAACATCATTGTTTTGTCTTGTTACAAACATTTCATTTTACAAATTTAGTAGTTTTTGACACCTTAAAGCTAAGGTGTGCCAAGATTCTCCCAATTTTTCGCGTCATTGTTCCCAAATACATGTCTTTTTATCAAAAAAGGAATTAATTACTTTCTTTCAACTTTGCCCTTAGCATTAATTATTCTAGTATTAAGAGGTAGATAATGACGAAAGAAAAATAATAAGGGGTAGATTAGTCAAATTAATTACATTCCTAATTAATTTTTCCTTAGATATTTTACAAAACCTTATCCTGACAATTAAATGTGAACGATCGAAGTACCTTTTTCCCTTTCCTTCTTTTCTAATAGGATTTATTTGAAATTCTAATTTTTAAATTTCCTTTTCTACTATATCGGCCTTCTTTGGATAGTTGTCATGTATCGTTTCATAATTTATCGTATAGTATTATATTATATTGTATTGCATCGTTTGATGTAAACAGAGTTTGGATAGGTTGTATTGTTTTCTGTCAATTTCATGATGTCTTGTACCAACGGTATAAAGCATAAACTTATAATATTATGAAGAAAAAGTAAGATATGAGGTATAATTATTATATAAAAAGGTAAGGTAAGGGATAAAATAAGATTATTTAATAATATGGATGGGCAAGATGAGAGGAAAAAAAAGGAAAACGACGCGACCACACCAAATTGATTGTTCCATAAAGTGGTACTTTTTACGTAACGATAAATTTAACGATATACGATATAATAAAATTTAAATAATAATTAAAACAAATATTATATTTAAGTAACAATACAATATAAATAACCATCCAAACAAGCTGAGAAAAATAGTAACAGGCTCGTAGTATACTAGTATTCATAGTAGGTTTGGAATATCTCATAAACTCTCTAAGAATATAAGGTATGCAGGCCAAATACTTAACTATTATATAGATGAAGGATTAAGTGTATGCTGTGACAACTTATCCAATTACTTGAAGGCGGTTGGTGTTGCAGTCGTAATTAATTTTGGTCCATTTGAGAGTAGTTGATCTGTTACACCACCAACGATGAATTATCTTTGCATATTTAATTTGTTACTATCGAACACCACCCTCCGCATAAAAATTATACGGGGCGTCTTATTTGATCGCCGCCATTTAACATATACCTATATTTTTTTAAAAGTTTTTATTTGTACCCACTTTTTAAACAACTTCAGCCCCCTTTCTCCTCCTCCTTCTCCTCCTCAACTTAACAAGAGGAGCTATTTGCAGAAATTGATCAAAAAAAGATGATCAAGTATTCAGTGATGGTGAAGCAGCTTCCTGTACCACAGATGAGAATGAAATAGTAAATATTGTCATAGCAGATCCAATTCTGCAAGAGGACTCTATGCCAAGAAAATATACATACTCGTGGAGAAGACGAATACAGAAAGTCTTACCCCTGCTAAAGATGGACGAATACAACAGTACGAACGCCAATTACAAACAAAAACTTCAGCTCTAGCCAGTTACAAAACAAAAACTTCGCCAGTTACAAAAACAAAAACTTCAGCAATTACAAACAAAAACCTCAGCAAATAGAGAACAAAACTTCAGCTACTATGCTTAAGTTCAACAATTACAAACAAAAACTTCAGCACACTTAGTTCAGCACACTTGCTACTTCAGTCCCGTCTACTAGAATGTTGAATTTTTGCGTGATTGCCTTTGCTATTTCCGCCCCGTATACTTAAGTTACGTGAAAAAGTGGGTACGCTTGTAACTTCTTTTGCAAAACGGACACAAGTTAAAACGTGACCCAAAAAGCGAGTATAGATGTAAAATACCCCACCCTCCACTTAGATTTCTTTATTTCCTTTTGTTTTTAAATAAAAAAATTACTCCTATTACATGGGATATGGGGAGAAAGAGAGGAAAACAAATAATAAGATATGAACGCACATTTAAGATTTTAACAATTCTTCACAAATTTTTTTATAATACTTATTTATATCTAATGTGCCTAAAAAATATACATGCAGCTCTTTGGATGATATCTCTTGGCTTTTTTTTTTTTTAAAATAATTTAACCAATATAATAGAGATAGAAAATAAAATTCTAAGCATTTTTCTTTTGGGAGTCACATTTTTCATAGGCGTGGTTGGATTGCAATTTATCGTGTGTCAGAGTGGAGATTAGTGAGACCGTTAGTTCGGTCACTATGATCAAGTGATACCAAAAAATGTTTTTAAAAAAAACATCAAAGTGATACCATGACAAACGGTACTGGGCGGTGCGGTTGCGGGGCGCAAAGACTTCAACCTGCCCCGCAAAGCATAATTTGCTATGTTTAAATCGCTCAGTCCCGCCCCGCCCCGTCCCGCATCGCATAAACTCGCCCCCATAAAAGTTTTAATTTTTTTTTCTTTCTTTTTTTGAAAGAATTTGTTAGTAAAATTCTTTTTCTTTTTTTGCTAGTAATATTAATTTAAAAGCTTTATACCATCTTAGAATGGATTTACGTTTTATACCATTTAATAATTTTTACACTTCTGCTCCTGGTTAATAAAAAGGGACTTTCGTGTCATGCTTCCTAAGGTGAAAACCTCCAACAAAGATAGTGATATCTGATAAAAAAAACAAAATCCCAAATTGGATAGCAAAACATACACATAGTGCCAGGGAAACAAAATATTTCAACTAATATGGTGTTTGAGTAAATTCAGAGAAGAAGCAAAAGAATAGAGTAGACGGTATTAGTTTAGGTCTTTAGGCTTTAATTTTAAGCAAAAAATCTCTAATCCGCGCCCCGCCCCGCCCCGCTCCGCCCCGCGTGATTTAAAAGAAAAAAAAATAAACCCACCCCGCTCCATATCCGCGAACTCTATAACCAGCCCCGCCGTGCAGACTCCCATACCCCCACCGCCCCATTGCCACGGGAGATGGCCCAAACGATCGGGCGGGGATTGTTGGCATACTGATCATATATGGCTTATATAAGAATAATCTCAAAGTTTATTGGTACTCCCTACAGAACAAATACACTATGCTTGAGCTTATGTTGAAGAGTTTGTTAAGAATTAATTTAATGTCAAAGTTTTAAGGCAGAATACATAATTTACCTTCGGAACTATGGGACCAAATTCCTATGACACACCTTGTGATCACGTGATTCATTTACGCACTCAATCTTTTCAAAGTATAGCTAAGATAAACCTCTTCCGTGTTTGATCACATTCTCAAAGTATATTTCACGCACCAATCATGATGTGATACATGTCTTTAGTTTAAAAAAAAATATACCACTTAAAAGATACTATATCTTCTTCATCTTTGCAAACAGAGACTTTATTTTTTATCACAAAATCATATCACCATTTTTTATTACAAAATCCATCCTTCCTCTATTTCCAATCACAACGAATAAATAAAAACAAGAAAAAACCTTTAATCTTCCCTCCAAAGCACCAAAATTTTATAACCCAGCACCTTAAAGCTATGATTTCTTTTTCTTCATAATTTCATACCCTACAAAAAGACTGTTCACTATAATTCATATTATACACGCATTCACACACAAATCTGTCTCTTCAACTTTTAATTTTTCCCCACGCAAAAAAACTATAAATTTGACCCACACCAATCTTTTTCTCCAGAAATGAATCGTCGGCATCAATTTAAAAGGGGATGGAGGGTTTGGGGGGTCAAGGTGATTATAGGTCTAAGTCGTGATTCTTGGTGTAAGTCCCACGAGTCCAAATTTATACTTAAATTTCTATTTTTAATCAGTTAGATTTCCAAATCTCATTTTAAGTGACTCTAGGTCTAAGTCCAAAATTCCTCAAATTCCATCTGTTATCAAGATGCAAGCTCAAATCAGTGTGAATACGCTACTAGAAATTCGACAAAAATTGATAACTTTGGTCGTCAAAAAATCGACCAAATTTGATCGGTTTTTTAAAATATTTTATTTTTTAATTTTTTTTACGAATTTTTTGTGCAAAGATGCGGGAAACTATTTTTGAGTCCCGCGAAATTTATTTTTCAAGAAACCGACCAAAGTTGGTCGATTTTTCAATTAAAATAAATAAAAATTAATATTTAAAAAACCGACCAAAGTTGGTCGGTTAATCCGGCCGGTCATTTTAAAAAACCGACCAACTTTGGTTAGTTATTTTCGTGCGAAAATACAATTAAAGAGTATAAATCATATAAAAGACAATCTTAAAACAAAATGCACCAATGATCTAGTAGTAGAATAGCATCCTGCCACAGTACAGATCCCGGTTAGATTCCCAGATGGTGAATCTTTTGATTACATAATTAAAATACCCACAAACTTTGGTCGTTTTTTTTTTGCAATTTTTTTTTTAATTTAATTTACCGACCAATATCGATCGGTAATTTTCGACAAATTTTGGTTGATATTTCTTTCCGACCGTCAAAATACCGTCCACGTAAATAGTTGAATTTTGGTTGGTAATTGGCCATAACCGACCAACTTTAATCGGTTTTTAGCGGATTTCTAATAGTGATATCACTTATCTTCACTTAGATGTTGAAATCCTTGCTTGAAATCGCCTAAGATCGAACTCCAAATATATCCCAAAATGGTAAAATAAAATAAATTACTCGTAACTCGATATTTTATATTTCAAGTCTCTGTTCGTCGCAATATAATCCACGCAATCACGCTTCGCCCAAACTTGTACCCTAAAACTATTCTTATTCCCTAAAGTAATACTAAATGTTTGAAATAATTATTAAAACAAACTTTCTTTTCCTTTGTTATAAAAATGTTGTATCTTTTCATTTAAAGTGCTCAAATTTTTAAAGAAAAATGAAAACATAAACAACCCTGATAAGCTTGTGAATTAGAAGTAGTGCATCAGGAAAAAAAAAAAACAGGATCAAGAACCGAGGGCCAAATTTTGGAGGATCAATCTTGTATCCATTTCAAATGAAGCCCAACTTATAGAGGCAAATGAGTGAAGTATTTGAAAGCCCAATGGGCCCGTACACAATTTGGGAAGTTCATTGCTAGCCCATCATATTAAAACACTGCCGGAGGTCCAGATTCTGTTTTGTTTCTTGGTCGTCAGTCGTCACTGTCCGGGGAGAAATTTAAAAATAGCCAGATATACAGGTGGTCATTCAAAAATAGTCACACTTTCTAAAGTAATCAAAATTTAGGCACTTTTCATATAAAGATAAATCTGAACGAAAACACTGTTCAAAACCCTGAAAATACTCCAGTATATTATACTGGAGTTCCAGCATATTTATATTGGAACTCCAGCATAATATACTGGAGTTCCAGCAAAGTATATCGATCCAGTATAATATGCTGGAAGTTCATACACAGGTGCTCGAATCTCCAGTATATTATGCTGGAACTTTCTGTGTGTTGGAGTTTCAGCATACTATGCTGGAAGTTCATACACAGGTGCTCGAATCTCCAGTATATTATGCTGGAACTTTCTGTGTGTTGGAGTTTCAGCATACTATGCTGGAAGTTCATACACAGGTGTACTGGACTCCAGTATATTATGCTGGACCGGTCTCTGTTTCAGCAGAATAATGACTATTTTTCAATGACAAACGCTGACTATTTTTGAATGACCAATCGAAAAACTGGCTAGCCGGTGCTATTTTTACCACTGTCGAAGGAGATGATGGATTCTCTAGCCCATGTAAGATTCATAAGAAGTTATATTTGGTCAAATTATTGGGAAATGATGGGTAGAAACAACATAGAATACCAGGAATTATTAGAAGTGGGGGATTAACCTAAATAGTCGCTCACCCAAACAGTTAAACTAAAAATAGCCAACAGATATAATACATTCATGTATAATATATTCGTATATAATCTATGTATATCGACTATAACATTAGTTTTCAGAATAGAATATTAGAGAGAATATTGTAGTGAATATTCCCTACATTTGTACAATTAGGGTTTACTTGGGATATGTGTTGAAAATATAAGGGAAAAAGAAAAAGGAAGAGGAGAATGTAATATTCATTTAGTAAGAACACTTTTGAGAAGAAGATTCTCTCTCTTATAAAAATACTTTATTACCTTTTGATAAAGATTCTTGCTCATATTATTCTTAATCTTTCCACCAGATTCGAGGATTATTCAAACGAATCTTAGATCTTTCTGTCACTCATCACTGTCAGGAGAAATATTCGTCCAATCCATCTATTATTGGGTGAATCATTCTACTTTTTACTTAAATGCCATTTATTGCTATTTTTTGTTAGTTATATCTTCATCAATGCTCATACTTTAAGAGTATTTTGCACTTATTATCATCAATCATTTACGGGATATGTCCCTATCTCCCACCCATTTTCAAGATTTGCATCTAGAGTTGTTATCCTTAACTAGATTTAACCTGTTATTACATAAATTTAATACTTTAACCGGATGTTACACTTTTTGTCAAATAATTTGACGCCGTCGGTGGGGATTTTCTAGTTAAGCCTTTTAGTTTCTCCTAGATCTACAATCCACACTGGTTACTAACAAAAAAAAAAGAACCTTTTTCTCCCTGCATACATAGATGTAATATGGCAGGTAACAGAGAACAAAGAATGAGAAGAATGAGCGACCTTCCAACCAACCTCATGAACATCATCCACGAAAGCTCTGAAGCAGTGGACGAGGACACAACACCCAATGCCTCTCTTAAGCGAGGTTGATCACCCCCTCCACACTGCAGCATCGCAAAATCCCTTGGCAAGACATCCTCCACATCCGTGGGAGAGCAGACACCACCAATGATAAAGAAGCTCCTTGAGCCCTGACTAACTGATACACTGACCAGCATCCTCCATAAGCCCGTTCAGGACACGACCGCAGTAAATGCGAGAACCTGCGCTGCACCACCAGTGGACAAGCAACATGATCAACCTCCTCCGCCCATGCCGACGGGTATTACTCACAATGTTGTTAACAATGCAGACGATGACACTCTCACAGCCATTCTGAAAAGGATGGAGGAAATGGGAAAGGAGAACAAGGAACTTTAGGACCAAATGAGAGCACACCAAGAAAAGGTTGATAAAATACCGGGCGCTCCTAAGTTATTGCCGAAGATAGATGCCGATCGGTTTGTCGAGCAGCCATACCATGATAGCGTTGCCCCGCATGCCATACCAAAAACCTTTAAAATGCCGCCTTATCTAAAAATATACGATGGCACAACCAACCTCGAGATCATGTAACCCGTTACGTCACCGCCGTGAAAGGAAATGACCTTGCCAAGGAACAAGTATCCTCCATTCTTCTAAAGAAATTTGGTGAAACCCTAGCGGGAGGTGCATTAACCTGGTTCCTCGCAACTGCCTTCATGTTCCATCGAAACCTTTTGAGGAAATGGCCGATAAGTTCGTGACGGCCCATGTCGGGGCCAAGAAGGTCGAGGCAAGAATGAATTACATCTTTGCTAAAAAATAGCCCCCCTGAGAAGGACTGACGGAATTGCTCGCCCGTTTTAACCGAGTAAGAATGACTTTGCCCAATGTAATTGAAGGAATGGCAGTAGCTACTTTTCAAAATGGGCTGAGAAGAAACGATTCAAGGGCGACAAGAAAATTATTGAATCGGCTTATGAAGTATCCCCCAACGACTTGGGCGAAATACATAACGCATATTATGTCGAAGTACGAGCAGATGAGGACGACCTCAACGGGTTGACCCATCGACTAATCTCGGTACAAGTAGATCCCAGAAAAGATCTAAGAAATGATATCAAAAGAGATCCCGCGGCCTCACGGCCAAATCGGGAACGTTATCTCCCATATGTCAGGACTACCACTGCATCCTCATCCCGTCATAAAGAAGGCCCATCCCGATCAAGAACAGGGACTCACCAGAATGAGAGAGGTATGCCCCATTTACTAACCACTCACAATTTCTGCGTGTCACCTACAAAGATTTTCTATTCCTTGAAGAAGCTCGAACCAAAAGTGAAGTGGCCGCAAAAGATGAGATCATACCCGAATACTAGAAAATCGGATGCCCTCTGTGAGTTTCATCTAGAGCGAGGGACACAAATTGAAGATTTCATCGCCCTAAGACAAGATGTCGTAAACATGCTACGACAGGGACACCTCAAAGAATTGTTGAGCGATCGGGGAAGGACCAACTTTGCCAGAGTGACGTGAAAAACATCAAGAGCCACCGAAACCACCCTCGCCAGCCCGCACCATCCACATGATCATCGATGGCGGGGATGATGCTTCCATAAACAATGCGAAATTCACCACAAGCCACAAGTTCAAACAGTCGATCACCCACGAACGATATGATGAACTCGAAGAAAGTATCATCTTCGATAGTCAGATACTAACGATTTGGCTTTCCCTCACTATGGAGCTCTTGTTATTACTTTACAAATTTTAAATACCGACATAAGCGAGGGACACAAATTGAAGATTGCATTGCCCTAAGACAAGAGGTCGTAAACATGCTACGACAGGGACACCTCAAAGAATTGTTGAGCGATCGGGGAAAACTTTGCCAGAGTGACGTGAAAAACATCAAGAGCCGCCGAAACCGCCCTTGCCAGCCCGCACCATCCACATGATCATCGATGGCGGGGATGATCCTTCCATAAACAATGCGAAATTCACCACAAGCCAAAAACTCAAACAGTCGATCACCCACGAACGATATGATGAACTCGAAGAAAGTATCATCTTCGATAGTCAGATACTAACGATTTGGCTTTCCCTCACTATGGAGCTCTTGTTATTACTTTACAAATTTTAAATACCGACATAAGCGAGGGACACAAATTGAAGATTGCATTGCCCTAAGACAAGAGGTCGTAAACATGCTACGACAGGGACACCTCAAAGAATTGTTGAGCGATCGGGGAAAACTTTGCCAGAGTGACGTGAAAAACATCAAGAGCCGCCGAAACCGCCCTTGCCAGCCCGCACCATCCACATGATCATCGATGGCGGGGATGATCCTTCCATAAACAATGCGAAATTCACCACAAGCCAAAAACTCAAACAGTCGATCACCCACGAACGATATGATGAACTCGAAGAAAGTATCATCTTCGATAGTCAGATACTAACAATTTGGCTTTCCCTCACTATGGCGCTCTTGTTATTACTTTACAAATTTTAAATACCGACATAAGACGTATTATGGTAGACAATGGGAGCAACACGTGTATTATCCATCATCGAGTAATCACACAAAGGAAACTCGAGGACAAGATAGTACCACACTACATCACACTAACACGCTTTAGCAATGCGGTTGAGAAAACATATGGTGAGATCACACTCCCCGTCCTGGTGGGTGGCGTCACTCTGAAGACCACATTCCACATCATGGACCAGGACACGTCATACAGCACCATAATAGGGCGACCATGGGTACACACCATGAGAGCTATACCCTCCAGTTTCTACCAAGTCATCAAATTCCCAACTCCATGGGGTATATTTAGCATACACGAGAAGCAACACACATCCCAATAGTGCTACCGCATCACTCTAGACTGCACGGCCACCCAACAAATGAGGTATAAAGAAAGAGCATAGCAATCAACAGGGTTGAGGTCGGTAAGCGATGACAATGAAGATGTCATCAGAGACCCCGACACGGTCGAGGTCGCAGGATCGACCACAAAGGACCTCGACCCCGTCCAACTAGACGGAAACGACCACATCAAGAAATCTTACATCGGCTGCAAACTTCAAGAACCGAGTAAGTTTCGTGAATTTTTAACTACTAACAAGGACTTGTTTGTTTTTAACCATTCAGATATACCAGGTATCCCAAAGAAGACCTCCACAAAAAATTAAATGTCGATCCACTCTACCCCCCGGTGAGGTAGGTTCGACATAAGTTCAACTCAGCAGTCAATGATGCAGTGCGCGAAGAAGTGGAAAAATTATTGGAAAATGGCCCTGTCAGAGAGTCGAAGTACCCCCAATAGGTCGCCAACGTAGTCATGGTGAAAAAGAAGAATGGCAAGTCGCAGATGTGTATTGATTTCACCGATCCGAACAAAGCTTTCCCCATGGATTCGTTTCCATTATCTCATATCTACCAACTCATCGACGCGACAGCCGGACACGAGTTTCTAAGTTTCTTGGATGACCACTCGGGATATAACAAGATCCTCATGGAGCAAGAGGACAAAAAACCACCTTCATCACCCACTAGGGGATGTACTGCTACAGGGTCATGCCTCTCGGATTGAAAAATGTGAGGGCAACTTACCAAAGGTTGGTAACGAAGATTTTCAAAGTAACAAATCCGAAAGATGATGGAAGTATACATCAACGACATGCTGGTCAAATCCAAAAGCAAAGAAGATCACATCGACCACTTAAGAGAAGCCTTCAACATACTCAGGCAATACGGCATGAAATTGAACCCCGAAAAATGGGCATTTGGCGTGGCCTCAGGGAAATTCTTGGGTTCCCTAGTGTCGTAGCGGGGTATCGAGGTCAATCCCGACCAAATCAAGGACATCGAAGGGATAACAGAGCACTTGACCACCAAGAAGCAGGTCTAGAGGTTGAATGGTCGTATCGCCTCTCTTTCGAGGTTCATCTCACGGTCCTCTGATAGGTGCCATAAGTTCTTCAGCGTAATCAAAGGGGAGAACAACCTCCAATAGACCCCTGAGTGCATCCAAGACCTGAAGGAGTTAAAGGTGTACTCGTCCTCGCCACTGTTTCTCCCAAAACTAGAACCGGGACAACCCTTCCTCGTCTATCTCGCCGTGTCCGAAGTAGATGTGAGCACAGTCTTGGTCCAAGAAAATAAAGTTACGCAGTCTCCCTTATATTACATTAGCAAAACACTAGTTGATGCCGAGACAAGATACCCTCATCTTGAAAAACTGGCCCAGGCCTTAGTCGTGGCTTCACGAAAGCTCAGACCATATTTCAAATGCCACCCATCTCGATCGTCACGACTTTCCCCTTAAGAAGCATCTTACATAAACCTGAACTATCGGGCAAATTGGATAAATGGGCCATCAAACTAAGCGAGCACGATATTATAGATCGGCCGCGAATGACGATAAAGTCACAGGTCCTCGTCAACTTCAGTGTGAAAATAATGCTCGAAGCCGAAAAAGAAGTCATCCCCGCTTCTTCCCAAACAAGAGACCTCTAGATCCTATACACCAACAACGCGTCTAACGCGTCAGGGTCTGGGCTGGGACTCGTACTCGAAGTCCCAACATGTGAAGTGATTCGCCAGTCTATAGGTGCCTGAACATGACTAACAACGAGGCCGAGTATGAGGCCGTAATTGCAGGACTAAGACTAACACTCAACAAGTCAATACTAAACATCATGAATAATAAACTCGAAGACGCCAAGGGACTGTGGCCGAAAATATTACCAGAAGTACTTTGAGCCTACCGAACAATGCCAAAAACGAGCACATGGGAAATGCTATACTCATTAGTCTATGAGATTGATGCAGTAATACCAGTCGAGGTTGGGGAGCCCAGCCTAAGATACTTCCGTAAAAGCGGACTCCAGAATGATGACAGTAGAAGGCAGGAACTCGACAAAGTGGGGGAACGAAGAGATATTCTCTACGTGAGAATGGTCGCCTAAAAGCAACAAGCAGAACGAAATATCACAAAAGGGCAAAGGTCAGACCACTCAAAGTCGGGGACTACATGCTTAAAGCTAAAACACAAGCAAGCAAAGACCCACGGGAAGGAAAAGTAGCAAAAACCTGCGACGGACCATACAAAATCATGACAGCAACAAACAAAAGGCCATTCACGCTAGAAACAATGGAAGGAAAGCAACTACCAAACAACTGGAATATTACACACCTCAAGTACTTCAACTTTTAAAGGATCAGATCCCCAAAGGCGCACTATTTTTCCCTCACTCGAGTTTTGTCCCAATTAGGTTTTCTCTAGGAGGTTTTTAACGAGGCGATGACGAGGATACTTCAGGATTGAAGTGCGCACAGACGAAGGTACTAGACGGCTAGTTCATTGTTCGATCTCTCACTATTTTTCCAAATTGACCAACAAAGGGACTAGATAGACTCGGACTGGGATTGAACTGCTAGCCGGCACCTGGAAAATATGTAAATCTCTACAAGAATGTGAACAAAGCACAAGTACATGAAATTTATTTCTGCTCTCCCCAAGCACAAGTTACATTCGACCTCGTTCGAATTAACACCTACTCGAGCCTCGACCTTAACTATATAAAGGTTATATTTGACATCGTTCGAATTAACACCTACTCGGCCCTCGACCTTAACTAAATAAAGGTTGCATTCAACCTTATTCGAATTAACACCTAATCGGTCCTCTCCCTTAACTAGATAAAGGTTACATTCGACCTCGTTCAAATTAACACCTACTCGGCCCACGGCCTTAACAAAATGAAGGTTATATTCGATCATGTTCGAATGAACACCTAATCGGACCACGTCCATAAATAAATATGCGACGTGTTCGACCTCGTTCAAACCAAAACCTACTGGCCCTCGGCCATAATCAAACCTAGGCTTTGTTTCAACCTCGTTCAAATTAATCAAACAAATTTATATGACAAAGGCAACAAAGTAATAATATCAAAAAAGCATACAAACCCGAACAAAGAAAAAGAATCATGTAGAAATAACAAAACTAGCATTTCATACTTAGAATATTTTTTACAAATTCTCAAATACACACCTAAAAAGTACACACGTCTGCGGCTAAACAAAAAAGAAGGAAGAACAATTAATCACCGCCTGGCTCAACAGCACCACCCACTTGATCGACCATACCATCTCCACTTACCTCTTCGCCACCGCCATCGCCAACGGGATACTTATCCTCGTACTAGGCATCCTGTTCAATCCGATCCATGCCCGCATCCTCATCATCATCACCGAATTTTGGTGTCGCGGGATCATAGCCACAAGCTTACCGAGCTTTACGTGCCTTAGCACGACATCCTCGAAGTCAGCTTCTAAAATAGCCCTCACCCCCATCAGATCCCTGAGTATATCCAGCTAGGCCCTTGGAGCGAATCCATTCCTCGTACAAATCCCGCGGAACATCAGAAAAAGTAGAAGTACGAGAAGAGGAAAACTGAGCCAACAACTGCGCTTTCTCGGCCTCGAGATCATCAACTCGATCACTAAGGCCCGAAGCCTCTTTTCCCAGCTCCCTGATCTCATCCAATTTCACACCTCAATTAAAGGTTATGAAACAGTCGATTGCAATGATAGTACCCAACAAGAGTCGGGGTAAAATTCCGTAGGGAGCTATAGATGGGAGTTAGGAGAATATACTGTAGCATGTGATTTTGACTATCTAAATTTACACTTCCACAAAATTGGGTTGTTTTTAAGTCTAATTTAAATCTAAGATTGAAAATTTGAGAAATAAAACCAAGAGAATTTTTTTTTTCATGTTTTGTAAAAATTTAGGGCTATGACCATCACCTAGGTATTTGCCTAATGGGATATATACGTTAATGCTTGTTTTATTGATCGGGGAGTATTATAGCTATTAACTCTCAGTTACACACTCAATACCTTTCGGTCAGAGAGTGATTTTGGCCAATTTGGCTTTCTCAAGTCCAATGGGTATTGAACAAAACAGTTGATAAAAGCTCAAGTTGGGTTGTTACTATCTCTAGGTTGAACCCTTTAATTAGGATTATCAATCTCTCGATTGACCCAATTTCTTGTTAGTTGAGTTTTTCTAGACTAAGTCTCTCTTTCTCAAGTAGAGACCAAGTCAAATAGGCATGAACTAACATTTACAACCATTAATTTCACAAAATAAAGCAAGAACAAGGCTAAATAATAAACACCCAATCATAAAAAGGCATTAAATTAAAGACCCGTAAGGTTTACACACTAGGTTTGAGTCAGAATCCTAGTAACAAGCTAGCTACTCATGCTTGAAATTGAAGAAAAAGAAGAAGAAATGATAATTAAACTCATATTTCAAGATTAAAATTATAAAATCTATGTTAAAATAGCTCAAAATATGAAAAACTACTAAAAGAAGTAAAAGAAAACAGCTACTATAGCAGCTAATGTCAAAAGTTGACCTAAAATTGTGAAACTCGTCTATTTATGCAGGGCTGGAAATTTTGGACAAAAATGTCATTCGGGAGGTTCTGCGGCCGCACAATTCGATGTGCGGTCCGCACTTTCCTTCAACTTGTCAGGGCTGGAAGTCCGCGGCCGCATAATTCTGATATGTGGCCTCAAGGCACTTTTTCTGTGGTCCACAGATTTGTAACTGCGGCCACATCTTGCTCTTCTGCGGTGCACACCTTTACATCTGCGGCCGCATATCACTTCTTCTGTGGTCGCACAATATTATTGTGCGGTATGTACTTCTGATGGACTTGGAATGCACATTCTCTGAACTTTGCTCCTGGCCCAGCTTTTGCGGCAGCACAATTCACGTGCGGACCGAACTTTGTACCAAACTCTGCTGACTTTTCTTTCATAACCTGCGGCCGAAGATGATATTCTGTGGTCCGCACTTTTGAGCTTCTGTGCCTTTTAATTCCTTGAGTTCAGATTATTTCTCTTTAAGTTGGATTTCATCTCGGGAGTTCATCTTACAATGTTCCTGCAATTAAGCGCATTTCATTAGTTTTCGGGAACACAATAAAATGCTTTTGGACTAAAACAAAAGCTAAAAGGCGCTAATAAGTAGTCAAAATCCCCACTTATCAACTCCCCCAAACTTAAGTTTTTGCTTGTCCTCTAGAAAATAAATTAGTCCCCACCTCCACAAGTTAAGAGCCATTCCAGCTAATAAAAAAGTGAGTCGTTTACACATCAATTGGGACCAACAATTACCCACACCACTTATGAAGTATGAACAAGGCAACAAGTCAAACTTTTATGCACAAATAGTTCTAATGTGATACTTGAACATCAAGAGATAACTTTACTCATCAAGGAAGCTCATTCTTTGTCACGACCCCAAATCCTAAATCGGCAGTGATGGTGCCTATCGTGGAACTAGGCTAGCCAACAATCACATATTTACAGTTTCTTTCTAAAATCCCAACCATTTTCAACATTTCATAAATGTATATAGAATTACTTAATCCATTAGGCAAAATAAACAGTTAAACAGTCTAAACCATCCCCAAAATCCGGAGTCAACATGTCATGAGCATCTAAGGAATATACTATTATAGTACAAAACCTTCGAACGAATAACTAGGTACAACATAAGAAGGGAAAACAGAGATGCTGTGGACGCTGAACAACTACCTCTATGTCCCAAACTCCGGCTCCGCATGGAATAGATGGCTAACACGCGGTATCAGCACCTGTATCTGCACACAGGGGTGCAGGGAGTAATGTGAGTACGCCAACTCAGTAGTAATGAAAACAAATCAAATCTAAGAAATAAGAAACACATAAAATCAAATCATCAGTTCACCATATGCACAACATTTCTTTCCAACAGTATATGCATATATATATGAAATCAACGTGCCTTAAAGCCAACTTCAGTAAAATCCTTTCAAAAATGTGTTTCCCAACAATTTCAGAAATAAAAATACCTGAAGAATTTAGTGTAAAATGAAATAAGTCATAAATAGCCCCTCGGGCAAAACATGAATCATAAATCCTCCCTCCGGCAGAACATCACTCAACATACCTCACAGTCACTCAGTATCAGCCCCTCAGGCAATGTCACTGTCACTCATGCCTCCCAATCACTCGTCACACAACACTTGGCACTCGCACTCAGTAGGTACCTGCGCTCACTGGGTGTGTGTACAGACTCCAGAGGGGTTCCTTCAGCCCAAGCGCTAATATCAAGCCACCTCGTGGCGTATCATATCCTCACAATCAGGCCCTCGGCCTCACTTAGTCAGAAACTCTCAAAATTCCCTCGGGCGTATCAGTAAAACGGGGTACTCGATCCAAAAGCATCATTTTATATCTCAAAACAGTGAAAATAAGGCTGAGTTTCGAAATCAGTTAAACATAACATGACTGAATATAAATCATAAAACAACAGTGAGGAACTAATAGTAAAAAGCCCCCAAGGGGTCCAAACAAGTCGGCAGGAGGCCCCAAACATGGCTTATAGCCCAAATATAGCAATAGTTTTTAGAACACAATTTAACATATGATTTAGAGTAAAATACGCAACTCAATAGTTGTGGCGGAGAGGACCAAATCCAATCCAAAAATCAGTGCACGCCACATACTCGTCATCATACATGTGCGCCATTCTAAAACCAATGTGAAATAGAAGTCCGGGGTTTCATACATTCAGGACAAGATTTATATCCATTACTTACCTCTACCGGGCCACAATACTAATCCCTGATGCTCTTGACCCTCAAATCGGTTCCCGATTTCTATGAATCTAGCCAAAATCAGATTAACATCATCAATATACGCTAAAGGAACAAAACCCAATCTAATACTATCAATTTAGACATAATTCTCAAAATTCAGCCAAATCCGAGCCCCGGGCCCTTTTTTGGGAATTCGATAAAAATCGCGTCACAAGAATCCTTATCCCTTCCCGAGTCTATACATATAAAATGCATCACAATCCGACCACAAACAACGCCTAAATTCCTTAATTTACAAGTCTTAATTTCTCAAGTCCTAAACCCCCAATTTATGCCATTTAACCAGAAATTCCAAGCCTAATCCGTCACAAAATAGCATAGAAACGAGTTTATAATCCGGGAAACTTACCTCCACTGAAGATTCTCAAATTACCCCTTCAATTTGCTCCAAAACCAGTTCAATCCCGCATGCAAAATGAAAGAAATGCCAAAATTTCGCGGAGGCACCTATTTATACTTTCTGCCCATCCGCACCTGCGGACCATTCCTTGCACCTGTGAAATCCCACTAACAGTCCAAACATCGCACCTGCGGATTCCTCCAGCCTGGCCTCTTTTCGCACCTGCGCAAGGACCTTTGCACCTGCGGCCATCGCACCTGCGACTGCCCATCCGCAGGTGCGGCCACACCAGTAAATTAACACTAGGAGCTATTTTGCTGCAATTTCCTAAGTTCAAACCTCTGCTAACCATCCGAAATCAATCCCGAGCCCCTCGGGGCCCCAACAAAACATACCATCACATCCCATAACCTCATTAAAACTTAGCCGAGCCTTCGAACACCAAAAACAACGCAAAACCACATCAAATTCAAGCCCATGAACTTTAAAACTTCTCAATTTCGCCAATGATGCCGAAACCAACCAAAAAACATCCGATTGTCCTAAAAATTTGCACACATATCCAAAATAACATTACAAACCTGTTCCAACTTCCGGAATTCCATTCCGACCCCGATAGCCTATTTTCCATTGCCGACCAAAAATTGCCAAAAACTAACTTTCGCCAATTCAAGCCTAATTCTACACCGAAAATCAAAACTTCATTCCGAACACACTAATAAGTCCCAAATCACCTAGAAAAGCTATCCGAGCCATAAAATCCACATTCTGAGGTCGTTTACCAATAAGTCAACTCCCAGTTGACGTTTTCAACTATTAAGCTAATTTAAGAGACTAAGTGTCTCAGTTCTCACCACGACCACTCCGAACCCGAACCAACCGACTCAACACTACATATATAGGCTAAGAAACATATGATAAAGCAGAAACAGGGGAAACAGGGCTAATCACATGGAACGACCGACCGGGTCATTACATCTTCCCGCTCTTAAACAAATGTTCGCCCTCGAACGAGTCTAGAAACATCACTGGAGTCTCGAATAAGTGAGGATATAAGCTCTGCATCTCCCGCTCAGTCTCCCATGTGTCATCCTTCACCGGCTGCCCTCTCCACTGAACCTTCACTGAAGCTATATCCTTAGACCTCAACTTTCTGACCTGATGACCCAAAATAGCCATTGGCTCTACCTCATATGACATATCCCCCTCGAGCTGAACCGTGCTGAAGTCTAAAATATGGGACGGGTCATCAACATACTTCTGGAGCATCGAAACATGGAACACCAGATGAATACTCGATAAGCTGGGAGGAAAGGCAAGTCTATAAGCCACCTCCCCAATCCTCTGAAGCACCTCAAATGGCCCAATGAACCTGGGACTCAACTTTCCCCTCTTCCCGAACCTCATAACAGCCTTCATGGGTAACACCTTCAGCAGCACCTTCTCCCCAACCATGAAAGACACATCTCGGAACTTCCGGTACGCATAACTCTTTTGACTAGACTGTATCGTGCGAAGTAGCTCCTGAATCAACTTCGCCTTACCCAACGCATTCTGAACCAAGTCTGTGCCCAATAGCCTAGCCTCGCCCGGCTCGAACCAACCAACCGGTGATTACACCTCCTACCATATAAAACCTCATACGGAGCCATCTGGATACTCAACTGATAACTATTATTATATGCAAACTCAGCGAGTGGCAGAAACTGGTCCCATGAACCCCCAAAATCAATGACATAGACACGCAACATATCCTCCAAAATCTGAATAGTACGCTCCGACTGCCCGTCAGTCTGAGGATGAAACGCTGTGCTCAACTCGACCTGAGTACCCAACTCTCTATGTACGGCTCTCCAAAACTGAGATGTGAACTGAGTACCTCTGTTAGAAATGATAGAAACTGGAACCCCATGCAATCGGACAATCTCCTTGATATAAATCTCAGCTAACCGCTCCGAAGAATAAGTAGTACCAACAGGAATGAAATGCGCGGACTTAGTCAACCGATCCACAAGAAGCCATATATCATGAAACCTCCTCGAAGTCCGTGGGAGCCCAACTACAAAGTCCATGGTGATTCGCTCCCACTTCCACTCCGGAATATCTAATCTCTGAAGCAATCCACCTGGTCTCTGGTGCTCATGCTTGACCTGCTGACAATTGAGACACCGAGACACGAACTCAACAATATCCTTCTTCATCCGCCTCCACCAATAATGATGTCTCAAATCCTGATACATCTTTGCGGCACCCAGATGGATGGAATATCACGAACTATGGGCCTCAACTAGAATCAAATCTCGAAGTCCGTCCACATTGGGCACACAAATCCGACCCTGCATCCTCATGACCCCATCATCACCGATAACCACATCCCTGGCATCACCGCGACGGACCCTGTCCTGAAGAACGAGCAAGTGTGGGTCATCATACTGGTGTGCTCTAATATGATCATAAATAGAGGACCTGGAGGCTACACAAGCCAATACCCGCGGGGGCTCCGATAGATCCAATCTCACTAACTGACCCGCTAAAGCCTGAACATCAAGGGCTAATAGTCGCTCTGCTACTGGAAGGTAGGCTAGACTCCCCAAACTCCTGCTCTGCGACTCATGGCATCGGTCATTAAGTTGGCCTTCCCCGGATGATATAAAATAGTGAGGTCATAATCCTTGAGAAGCTCCAACCACCTCCTCTGACACAAATTCAGATCCTTCTGCTTAAGCAGATGTTGAAAACTATGGTGATCAGTGAAAATCTCACAATGCACTCCATACAAATAATGCCGCCAAATCTTCAAGGCGTGGACAATAGCTGCTAGCTCAAGATCGTGCACCGGATAATTCTTCTCGTGCACCTTCAACTATCTGGACGCGTAGACAATCACCCTGCCGTCCTGCAACAAAACCTCTCCAAGGCCAACTCTGGAGGCATCACAGTAAACTTTATAAGAACCTTAACCGGTAGGCAAAATCAATACTGGAGCTGTAGTCAAAGCTGAATTGAGCTTATGAAAGCCCTCCTCACACTCCTCAGTCCACCTGAACTGAGCACCCTTCTGGGTCAGTCTGGTCATAGGTGCTACAATGGATGAAAAACCCTCTACGAAATGGCGATTGTACCCTGCCAAACCAAGGAAACTGTGAATCTTGGTAGCTAATGACGGTCTAGGCCAGCTCTGAACCACCTCTACCTTCTTCGGATCAACCTGAATACCCTCACTGGACACCACGTGCCCAGCCAGAACTCACACTTCAAAATTTTTGCATAAAATCTCTTCTCCCTCAAGGTCTGAAGCACAACTCTCAAATGCTCCTCATGATCCTCCCGAGATCGGGAATACACCAAGATATCGTCAATAAACACGATGACGAAAAAATCTAGATAAGGCCGGAATACACTGTGCATCAAGTGCATAAAGGCTGCTGGCGCATTGGTCAGTCCAAAAGACATAACCAGAAACTCATAATGACCATATCTAGTCCTGAAAGCAGTCTTCGGAATATCTGGCCCCCGAATCTTCAACTGATGATAGCAAGAACGCAAGTCAATCTTGGAAAATACCCTGGTACCCTGCAACTGATCAAACAAGTCATCTATACAAGGAAAGGGATACCGGTTCTTCACCTTAACCCTGTTCAGCTGCCGATAATCAATACACATACGCATAGAACCATCCTTCTTCACGAACAACACCGGTGCACCCCAAGGTGACACACTAGTCCGAATGAACCCCTTATCTAGGAGCTCCTGAAGATTCTCCTTTAATTCCTTTAGCTCTGTTGGTGCCATACGATAAGGTGGAATAGAAATAGGCTGGGTGTCTGGCACCAGGTCAATACCAAAATCAATGTCCCTGTTAGGTGGCATGCTTGGCAGGTCTACCGGAAACACGTTCGGAAAGTCACGGACCACAGGAACCGAATCAATAGCGGGAGTCTCACCACTGACATCCCTAAAAAAATCCAGATAAGATAAACACCCCTTCTCAACCATGTGCTGGGCCTTCAGGTAGGAAATCACCCTGCTAGGCACATGCTTAGAAGAACCTCTCCAATCAACCCTCGGACATCCTGGCATAGCTAAGGTTACGGTCTTAGCGTGACAATAAAGAACAAAATGGCACGGAGATAACCAATCCATGCCTAGTATCACATCAAAATCGACCATGCTGAGTAACAGTAGGTCCACTCCGATCTCCAGACCCCCAATAGATATCACACACGACCGATACACGCAGTCCACAACAGTAGTATCGCCCACCGGACTCGACACATGAATAGACGTAACTAAAGACTCACAGGGCATATCCAGAAAATGGGCAAAATATGATGAAACATAGGAATATGTAGAACCAGGGTCAAATAAAGCCAAAGCATCTCGATGATAGACTGAGACAATACGTGCGATCACTACATCGGAGGCCATAGCATCTGGCCTAGCTGGAAACGCATACATACGGGCCTGACCTCCACCTGCTCGACCTCCCCCTCTAAGGCGGCCTCTAGCTGACTGACTACCACCCCTGGCTGTCTGGGCGGGTGGTGAAGTAACTGGAGCTGAAGTCGAGGGCTGGCCCCTCTGCTGAGAAGAACCACCAGGACGATGTGGACACTGCCTCTACATGTGCCCAAACTCGCCGCACTCAAAGTAACTCCCTGGAGTTGGAGACAAGGACTGATAGAAACCCCTGGCACCAGAATGGCCACTAGAAGAATCATGCATAGAGGAACTCTGAACTGGTGGTGCTCGAGCTGAACTTTGGGCTGGGAGGGCACCGAATGAAGAATGGCCTGGCTGAGAACCACGGGGACCATGCCCGAAAGATGCACCACTATAGGCCGGGCGGATTGACCGAGGAGGCCTGAATGGACGACCTCTACCATGCTGGAACTGCCCTCTGGAAGGAGCACCGCTAGAACCACCCGATCCATGAGGCCTCTTGGCCTCCCTCTCCTCCTGCTCTTGGCGGCGAAATGACTCAATGTCTCGAGCAATATCAACAACCTGCTCAAATGTAGCCTCTGATACCAACTTGTCATGACCCCAAATCCTAAACCGGCCGTGATGGCGCCTTTCGTGGAACTAGGATAGCTAGCAATCACATATTTACAGTGTCTTTCTAAAATCCCAACCATTTTTAATATTTCATAAACATATATAGAATTACTAAATCCATTAGGAAAAATAAACAGTTAAACAGTCTAAACCATCCCCAAAATCAGCGGGCAACATGTCACGAGCATCTAAGGAATATACCAAAAGTCTACTATTATAATACAAAACCTTCGAACGAATAACTAGGTACAACATAAGAAGGGAAAAAAGAGATGTTGCGGACACTAAACAACTACCTCTATGTCCCGAACTCCGGCTCCGCATGGAATAGATGGCTAACACTCGGTATCAACACCTGTATCTGCACACAGGGGTGCAGGGAGTAATGTGAGTATGCCAACTCAGTAGTAATGAAAATAAATCAAGTCTAAGCAGTAAGAAACACATAAAATCAAATCATCAGTTCACCATATGCACAACCTTTCTTTCCAACAGTATATACATATATATATGAAATCAACATGCCTTAAAAGCCAACTTTAGTAAAATCCTTTGAAAAATGTGTTTTCCAACAATTTCAGAAATAAAAATACCTGAAGAATTTAGTGTAAAATGAAATAAGTCATAAATAGCCCCTCGGGAAAAACATGAATCATAAATCGCCCCTCGGGCAGAACATCACTCAGCATACCTCACAGTCACTCAGTATCAGCCCCTCGGTCAACTTCACAGTCACTCATGCCTCCCAATCACTCGTCACTCAGCACTCAGCACTCGGCACTCGCACTCAGTAGGTACCTGTGCTCACTAGGGGTGTGTATAGACTCCGGAGGGGCTCCTTCAGCCCAAGCGCTAATATCAATCCACCTCACGGCGTATCATATCCTCACAATCAGGCCCTTGGCCTCACTCAGTCAGATGCTCTCAAAAGCCCTTCAGGCGTATTAGTAAAACTCAGTACTCGACCCAAAAGCATCATTTTATATCTCAAAACAATGTAAATAAGGCTGAGTTTCGAAATCAGTTAAACATAACATGACTGAGTGTAAATCATAAATCAACAGTGAGGAAATAGCAGTAAAAAGCCCCCAAGGGGTCCAAACAAATCGGCACGAGGCCCCAAACATGGCTTATAGCCCAAATATAACAATAGTTTTTAGAACACAATTTAACATATTGACTTAGAGTAAAATACACAACTCAATAGTTTCCACTGAGAGGACCAAATCCAATCCAAAAATAAGTGCACGCCACATACTCGTCATCCGACATGTGCACCATTATAAAATCAGTGAGAAATACGAAGTCCGGGGTTTCATACCCTCAGGACAAGATTTATAACCATTACTTGCCTCTCAAATCGGCTCCTGATTGCTCCGAATCTAACCAAAACCGGATTAACATCATCAATATACGCTAAAGGAACAAAACCCAATCGAAAACTATCAATTTAGACATAATTCTCAAAATTCGGCCAAACTCGAGCCCCGGGCCCACGTCTCAAAATTCGATAAAAATCGCGTCACAAGAATCCTTATCCCTCCCCGAGTCTATACATATAAAATGCATCACAATCCGACCACAAACAACGCCTAAATTCCTTAATTTACAAGTCTTAATTTATTCCATTTAACCACAAATTCCAAGCCTAATCCGTCACAAAATAGCACAGAAACTAGTTTATAATCCGGGAAACTTACCTCCACTGAAGATTCTCGAATTCCCCCTTCAATTTGCTCCAAAACCAGCTCAATCCCGCATGCAAAATGAAAGAAATGCCAAAATTTTATGGAGGTACCTATTTCTACTTTCTGCCCAGTTAATCCGCACCTGCGAAGCATTCCTCGCACCTGCAGACCCGCATCTGCGGTCACAGGTGCGCACCTGCGAAATCCAACTAACAGTCAAAACTTCGAACCTGCGAGCCCATGCCTCGCACCTGCGGATTCCTCCAGCCTGGCCTCTTTTCGCACCTGCGCAAGGACCTTCGCACCTATGGCCATCGCACCTGCGGCTTCCTATCTGAAGGTGCGGCCACACTAGTAAATTAACACTAGCAGCTATTTTGCTGCAATTTCCTAAGTCCATACCTCCGCTAACCATCTGAAATCAATCCCGAGCCCCTCGGGGCCCCAACCAAACATACCAACACATCCCATAACCTCATTAAAACTTAGTCGAGCCTTCGAAACACCAAAAACAATGCAAAAATACCAAAAACACATCAAATTCAAGCCCATGAACTTTAAAACTTTTAAATTTCGCCAATGACGCCGAAACCAACCAAAACACATCCGATTGTCCTCAAAATTTGCACACATATCCAAAATGACATTATGAACCTGTTCCAACTTCCGAAATTCCATTTCGACCCCGATAGCCTATTTTCCACTAGTGACCGGAAATCGCCAAAAACTAACTTTCGCCAATTCAAGCCTAATTCTACACCGGACATCAAAACTTCATTCCGAACACACTCCTAAGTCCCAAATCACCTAACGAAGCTATCCGAGCCGTAAAATCCACATTCCGAGGTAATTTACCAATAAGTCAACTCCCAGTTGACTTTTTTAACTATTAAGCCAATTTAAGAGACTAAGTGTCTCAATTCTCACCATAACCACTCCGAACCCGAACCAACTAACCCAACACAACATATATAGGCTAAAACATATATGATAAAGCAAAAATGGGGGAAACGGGCTAATCACATGGAACGACCGGCCGGGTCGTTACATTCTTTCATGTAGGTCATTATGGATCCCAAACTCCTCTTCCTCTACTCTCCGTTTGCCTATATCGATTAAGAATTAGCACTCAATCCAAAAATTTGTGAAAGGTTCACTCATCTCTCTCAAAAGAACTTCGCAAGTACGACTTTAATTACCATAGGATTGCCCCTCATGTAGATCACCACTTATGTAAGATCACTCGACTTGAAACCACGTAGGGGGTTTTTCGGAATGCAATGAAGGGTTTTGGACTAAGGTTGGATATGCTATGATAGAACGGGTTCATATTTCCTTAAGTACTCCATTTTCCGTTCTCGACTCATGCTTTGCCAATTCTTTGAGGAATTTTCTTTTCCTTAGGGGAACTAGAGAGACTTACATCAGTCTTTCTTGGTCATGGCATTTATTTTCTCCCTATTTGATTTCTCCATGCTTTGCATCATTACTTTTCTTTGAATCCCTTGAACTCTTCCATTTATTCACTTTCTTTTTGCATTTTTCTTTTTGTTCATTCCTTTTCTTGCCTTTTCTTCTCTTCATTTATTTTCTTTTTTTGTGCCTTCATACCTCTTTCAAAATCCTCGTCTCTCCCCTAAACTTACGTTTTTAGCCAGTTGTTTCACAAGAGTGTTAAGGAAAGCTCAGGTGCCAAGAGAGGGTCACAACAAAACGGGTAAAGGCTTGTAACATGGTTATCAAATGAGAAAGGTTTGAGGCTCAAATGGGTTGACTAGGCTTAACAACATTGGTGGGAAATGGAAAATTTCAAGCGGGTCAAGGAGAGCCTACAATCACTTCTCAAGCCAAGCAAAACTTAAAATTTCGCCCAGAAACACATTTGGGGCAAGTTCTAGACCATGCGTACGGGTACTTTGGACTTACAACAAAAACATCTCACCGCTCACGCATATGGATTTTTAAAGAGGATAGAGTCGAGGGCCCACAACGACCATATTCAAGATTGAAAATCAATAGGGTTCGATTAAACCACTCGATGATTGCCTAAGTCAACACAAGACCCACAAGGTCACTAACTAGAGCTATTTCTTTTCAAAAATCTTGTTTTTAACCATACACACATAGTTAAGTGTGTTGTTACCAATTGAAGCATGTTTGACTCTTCGAGCATGACTTAATTAGTTATTTTTATTTATTACTACTACTATTATTACCTAAACACCAAAAACGGACTCAATCCCGTAAGAAAGTTGTCATGCCATCCATCGTTGGGAAGAGTCACTCGCTTCACACAAAAACTACCTTTGGAAAGAACCATGGAATTAATAAAACCAAATGCTTATTATCCGCTAAAATATAAAAAGAAGATATTAAATAAAAAATAAGCTACTAAGTAAAAAAAAACAAACATAAAGATAAAGAAACTATAAAGCATAAAACTATTTAAAGCGTAACGAATATACATAATGAGAGACAAGAGAGAATATATACATAATGAGAAAGAAGAAGAAAATAATATTAATTTAATTACAGGTTAAATGTCTCAGAATCAACAAAATATATCAAAATAAACTCCATCCCCTCGAATAAAAATAAGCATTGTCCCCAATTCTTAATAAAATAAGAGTAAAGGAAGGGTAAGAGTGAAGAAAATTCCCTATGGATCTGTGGCCATATCTGTGTCCCCGGAGTGGCACCGACCTCATCCTCATCCAATTGGATCTCATCATCCTCAAGTCAGGGAGTGGCTGGGTTGGTGAACATCTGACGGACTGCCTCGGCAGTGTCAGCAGCAACGTTTAGCTCCTCGGGCTTTTCAGCTGGTGATGTAGGTGTTGTAGGATCTAGGCCTGGGTGGTAGGGGTCAATCAGTATATCAAACGGAATGTATCCGGCTGCTGCAAGCTTGGTAACCTGTCTCCTGAGCTTTTCCACTGACTTCTTGGAGGCCTGAGACTTCTGCATCTTCTTCACTTCCTTTCCTAGCTCTTCTATTACCGACCCATGTTGTACCAGAGTGGCCATAATAGTGTTTTGATTTTCCAAGAGCTTCTTCAGGGTTTCTTCAAATGTAGGGGGAATCTGGGGGCCAGGAATGGATGATTGTGATGCAACATGACTGGATACGTCAAACAACTTTACAGTAGCTGCCTGCATCAAGTTGTTGAGGCTCACTAGTGTCTGGGAGACTCGCAGTGTAGAAAATGGAGCAGAGGGCATAAGAACCAACTTCAATGCCGAGATGGAAGGCACTGAGGCTGAAGGTTGGGGCATGGCAGCTGCACTGGTTGAAGGTTCTGCTGAAGAGGATGGCATAGTGGCTGTCTCTGCAGCTACCACCTATGGCTCATCAGACTGGCCTATAGTGGTAGTTGGATGACCTTTTTCTCTTAGGGTTGTGTGCATCCATCAGAGAATACCAAGAGAAGGGCTTCTTAGCCCGAACCTTAATGTCAAAATCTCTCGTCTCCACCCCTGCATCCGTAAGATACTCAATGATGGTGTTGGGATACAAGTAGAAGGTAACAACTTTCCTGGAAACCACAGACATGTTAGCCGACATCATGACACCCATATTGATCGGGTACCCTTCCATAATGGAGGCGACTAGAACTGCCTGCGCTTTAGGAATGTTTGTTTCATGCTGGCACGGGTCTAGTCTGCTGCATACAAAAGTTTTCCATCCCTTCGTCTTGAATTTTAGGGTGTTCTGCTGAATAGGAACCCATGTTGTGATCCATGGTGGTTGCCCCCTTGGGGCTGCAAGAATCTCAGCTAGCCATCGGCGAGCTCCATCTCCCATCGCCAGATTCTCCAAGTAATGTGCATGCTCAACATCCTCAAACCCCAAGTAGGAGTTCAGCGTGTGCTGGTCAAACCACACCTTCAGATCCCTCGACTTTGTCACTTTGGTCCCTTTATTTATGTGCGCCACATTGGCGTAAAACTAATGTACCAGATATACCTTTGCGTCCAATACACTCTGGGTGAACCACATCCACCCCTTCTGCTCTCGAAATTGTCTCAAAACTGCCGGATTGTACTTGTCAAGGTCCTTTAGTTGAAACTGTCGCCCAAGAGTGAGAGATCTCACTAGTCTCCACCCACGGAAACTAGTGAATGCAGCCTGACTGACAAATCAGCCCTCCTAGACCTCTTTCTTCTTCAACCTCTCAAGGACGGCAACTGTAGTATTATTCCTTCGGCAATCATCCGGAATATCATCAACAGTAGTCACTGGTGCCTCAGGGACAGGTGTAGAGGAGGGCTCCAAATCCTGACTGGCACTCTCCGAACCCTCAGAGGTGCTATGTTATGTTAATATCTTATCTCGGAGTTAATACCTCAGGTGGCTTTAATTGGACAGCCGGTTGCTCTTAAATTGAGTCTCCCTCCGATGATTCCCCAGATTGGGGCATAAGAAATGGATTAGGAGCACTCTGTGTTTCTTTCTCGAGCGGATGTAGCCCTTTTGGTGATTATCGTTTGGAGGGCAAGGGGTAAAGTACTTTTGCCTCGGCCTCGAGATCTAACCATTTTCTGTAACAAGAAAGGGCAGGTGTCAATTATAGTTCAAGTGTAAACATATAAGAACACATCAGGGAGACACTGAAAAACATAGTGTAAAACATGTTTGCAGGGTAGGGAGTGTGGTCCGCACAATTATAAGTGCGGCCACAGGTTGGGCATTGTGGACCGTATAATTTGATCTTGCGGCCGTAAAATTGGATTTGCGGTCCACACAATTATTAGTGTGACCGCAGAGCTAGAGTGCGGTCCGCACATTTTCTACCGCGACCACACATCAAATTCACTAAAATGTCAACTCTCTGAAGACACAGATCAGGCTATTTTGCGGCACACCAACTTTTCTGCGACCGCGACGAGATTTTTGTGGTTCGTACAATTTTCAGTGCAGCCTCAAAATCATGCTTGACCAACGTACCCTAAGCTCAACTTCTACGAGCCGTACAATTTCTTGTGCGATCGCAGATTTTAAAATGTCTACGAGCAAAATTTCTAGGGTTAACAATTTTTCAAAAATTTTACATGGTATTAACAATTCAGCATGAAAATCAATTCACCCATTCCCCATAGGGCAATTACCAGCTGACCAACTACAGTTTAAACCCCACATGGTTGTAAAATTGAAATCTACTGACAAATGGCGTAAAACTACTTAAATTTTTTTAATTAAACTAAAAATTGAAAAATTCTACGAGTAATTGAAGCATACCAGATATGAAGTAGTGCAAATGAGATATCACAATTTTTGATTGTATATGGCAGATGATTTAGCAAATGCTTCCAATGTTTTGGATTTTTTAGTGCTCAGAGAGGGAAAAAATGTACATTAACTCTAGGTTTACTATTTATACAGGTCGGGCTGACTAAGGGAAAAAGGTGATGAGCGGCCACATAATTTCTTTTGCGGTCCGCACTCTGTTACCTGGGGGCTCAAATGCCCTTGCTGATCTGCGAACCACAAAATTTGTGGTGTGACTGCAGATTTTTGTTGCGGACCGCAAATTTTGGTGCGCGGCATCACTTTGGCCATTTCTCTGACAAACCAAACTTCAGAGAGTTTGCATTTTCCCTTTTCAATTTGTGTGCGGTCGCGGCTTGCTTTTTGCTGTAGCAATCACAATTGTGTGGTCCACACAATATACATGCGGTCATCACTTTTTCCATACTTAGCCAATTTTCTTAGCACAACTCATGTAAAGTATACTCATCCCTGCAACACACTTCAAATCTAGTTAGCAAAAAAAATAACACCTATCTACAAAAGAAGAAAAGAAAGAAAAAGAAACATGGGTTGCTTCACAAGAAGTGCCTGATTTACCGTCGCGGCACGACATAGATTACCATAATTTGAAATGAATAACTGCCACCACGTGGCCATCATCAAACTTTCCCAAATAATGCTTCACCCGGTGACCATTGACTCAGAATACCTCATCATTTTTTCTTCTTCAATTCTAATGCACCAAAAGGTGTCACACCCACAATTTGAAAGGGACCACTCCATTTAGATTTCAGCTTTTCGGGAAACATCTTCAATCGTGAGTTGAACAACAAAACAAGTTCACCAACCTTGAACTCCTTGTTTCGGATGTCTTGGTCATGAAGGTACTTCATTTTCTCTTTTTACAAAGAAGAACTTGCATATGCATGGTACCTGAACTATTCCAATTCATTCAAATGTGAAACCCGCAAGTTAGGGGTTGCATCCCAATCAAGATTCAATTTCTTTAAAGCCCACATGGATTTCTACTCAAGTTCCACCGGAAGATGACAAGCTTTTCCAAATACCAACCGGTATGGAGACATCCCGATATGAATTTTGAAAGTAGTCTGATAAGCCCATAGTGCATCATCAAGCTTCTTTGACCAATCCATCCGGTTAACATTCACTGTGTTGGAATAGATACTCTATATCTCCCGGTTGGAGACTTCCACTTGACCTCTAGCTTGTGGATGATAGGGAGTCGTAATCTTATGGGTGAAACCATACTTGTTAAGCAAAGTGTCAAAAGCCTTGTTGCACAAATGCGCCCCCATCGCTTATGATAGCCCGCAGAGTACCAAATCTTGTGAAAATATTCTTCTTCAGGAACGCCACCACACTTCTCGCTTCATAGTTGGGTAGAGCAATGGACTCAACCCATTTAGACAAATAATCAAACGCAACCAAGATATAGGTGTTTCCACAAGAACTCACAAAAGGACCCATGAAGTCAACACCTCACACATCAAAGATATCAATCTCCAAGATGGTAGTGAGAGGAATTTCATTCTTCTTCGAGATTCCACCGGCCGGTTGGACTTCATCATATCTTTTCACCATATCACTTGTATCTTTGTATAGAGTGGGCCAATAGAAATCACAACTTAGCACTTTGGACGCCATTCTTGCTCCGCCAAGTTGACCACCATAAGGCGAAGAATGGCAAGCCTCAAGAATAACATTTTGCTCTTCGTCCGGTACACATCTTCTAATTACCCCATCCGTGCAAATCCGGAATAGGTAAGGCTCGTCCTAATAATAATCTTGACAATACCGTTTGAGGTTCTTCCTTTGATTTGAAGAGAACTCATCTGGGATAATTCCACACACAAGGAAGTTTGCTAGATCCGCGAACCATGGAACCTCCTTCATTGAAATAGCCAAGAGTTGCTCATCGGGAAAGGAGTCATTGATTTCAAGGCCATAATGAGGCCTCCCCTCCTACTCCAAATGAGACAGTGGTGCGCCACTTGATTTTCACTCCCTTTTCGATCTTGGATGTCAATACCAAAATTTGGCAACAATATCACCTTCTTATTAACCTAGATTTTGTTCTTTTGTGCTCATAAGATAGCAAAGTGCCGCATGATCCGTATGAACAATAACCTTTTCACCCATCAAGTATGGGCGGAACTTCTTAATTGTAAACACAATGGTAAGGAGCTCTTTTTCAGTATGGTGTAATTGAATTGGGCATCGTTTTCAGTCTTACTAGCATAGTAGACCGGATGAAAGATCTTGTTGATATGTTGCCCCAAAACTGCTCCAACCGCTACATCACTAGCATCGCACATGATCTCAAAAGGAATACTCCAATTAGGAGCGGTGATAATGGGAGTGGTTGTCAACTTGAACATTAGTAATTCAGAGGCTCTCCAATCATCGTTGAAGTGAAACTTAGAATCTTTCTCTAAGAGCTTGCACAATGGGTTCACCACTTTAGAAAAATCATTTATGAAATGCCAGTAGAACCCCGCGTGACCCAAGAAACACCTCACACCTTTCGCTGAGGTTGGAGGTGGAAGTGTAGGAATCAACTCTATCTTCACCTTATCGACCTCTATACCATTCTTTGAAATTTTGTGGCCAAGGACAATGCCTTCCTTGACCATGAAATGGCGTTTCTCCCAATTTAGCACCAAGTTTGTTTCTTCACACCTTGCCAATACTCTATCCAAATTTGCCAAGCAATCATCAAAAGAATCCCCATACCGAGAAGTCATCCATGAAGACTTCAAGGTAGTCCTATACCATATCCATAAAGATCGCCATCATACACCTTTGAAAAGTCGTCGGTGCATTGGATAAGCCATATGGAATCCGCTTGAAAGCGAAAGTGCCATGGGGACAAGTGAAAGTTGTTTTCTCTTGATCTTCCGGGGCAATAAGGATTTGGTTGTAGCCCGAATATCTATCTTTAAAGCAATAGAAATCACGGTCGGCCAACATATAAAGCATTTGGTCGAGGAAAGGGAGTGGAAAATGGTCTTTTCTCTTGACATTTTTTAGTTTGTGATAGACCATACACACTCTCCATCTGGTCACTGTTCTATCGGGAATCAACTCATTCTTGTCATTGGTGACCACTGTCATGCCCCCTTCTTTGGGACACATTGCAGCGGAGAAGTTCATGAACTGTCAAAAATGGGGTAGACAACCCAGGCATCTAACCACTTGATGATCTCCTTTTTGACCACGTCTTGCATGTCTTGATTGAGTCTTTTTGATGTTCAATGTATGGTTTGGAATCTTCCTCCAAGTTAATCTTGTGCAGGCAAAATGCGGGTCTTATTCCCCGAATATCCGCCAATATCGATCCAATAGATTTCTTCCTCTTATGGAGCACCGCCAATGTAGAGTCAACCTGAACGTTAGTCAAGTAAGAAGAAAGAATAATCGATAAAGTAGAACAAGGGCCACGAAATTCATACCCAAGATGTGGAGGCAATGGCTTCAACTCCAAGATAGGAGGCTATTCAATTGAAGGCTTTGTAGGAGGAGTTTTCCTATTCTCAAGATCCAAGGAAAGTTTCCGGGGTATATAGTTGTACGAACACATTCCTTGCAAAAAATTCACACATTCCATGAAGCCATCCATCTCGTCATCATCAAATTTGAGCAAGGAGGCCTCCAACATATCACCCATTTAATCATGGCACTTGTATCACCAATAATCACATCGGTCACCAAGTCCACGAAAGAACACACTTCATTGTTATTCGGTTGCCTAGATTTGCACACGTGGAACATCACCTTTTCATCACCCACCCGGAAAGTGAGTTCTCCGGCTTCCACATCAACAAGAGCCTTCTCCGTAGCAAGGAAAGGTCTTCCAAGCATAATCGGCACCCCATAGTCCACTTCACAATCAAGAATAACAAAATCCGCCGGGAGAATGTACTTATCAACACGAACCAAGTCATCTTCAATCACTCTTAATGGTCTCTTTATTGTACGATCAACCATTTGTAATCTCATAGATGTGGGTCTTGGTTGCCCAATTCCCACGGTCTTGAAAACCCAATAGGGCATCAAATTGATACTCGCCCCAAGATCACAAAGAGCTTTGGTAAACTCGACACTTCCAATGGTACATGTGTTGATACCCAATTTTTTCCTCATATATTTTTATATATATATATATATATATATATATATATTGTACCTTCAAAATAGTGCATGAGCATCATCAAGTATTTTCCATAATTTTTAAAGGCTTTTAACCAATTTATTCTCGCATAAATAATTATTAATTGCATTTCAAATAATTTGATGATGATTTATCATCTAATTTTCATCATCTATATCCATAGTAAGCTTTAAATATTTTTATATACTTATCATAATTGTATTTTTGCATCCTTAGGCTAAAATTGCATATTTTGCAATAATAGCCCATATATATGCACAATTACACTATTTCTAAATAAACTAACTCTTTATATTTTTATAATATTAAGTAATTATTTTAAATCATTTTCATACGCAAGTGACATTTTTGTTATTTATTAATTATTTTTTATAAATTATTTATTTGTTAAATTAGGTATTTAAAATATAGCCCCCTAAAACCCCAATTTCGGACCTAGCCCAATTACCTACAGTATCCAATTACCCCATCCCAATACACAACCCAAAATCAATTGAACCAGACCCATTAACTCAATCCCTATACCCGTCCAAAACACCCGACCCAATCCCCTTTTAAATCACTCCACCCCTTTTAATTATAACCTAACCCGTCTAACCCTAACTCATTACACCCACCCGCCGCCCTCAAACTCTCTCTTTTTCTCCTCTTCCGAAACCCTAGCATCGTAATCCCCATTTCCCCTTCGATTCCAACTCAGAGGTGGAATCCATTAACGATTCCCTTACCTTATTAGCCCTCTCCAATTACTGGTTAACCGATTATGGTATTACATAATCACTTGCCTAACATGGCAAGCAGATCTCTCTTGCTTTGAACCAATCTGGTTCGAACCTTCACTTCTTTCCATCTATGTTCATTATCGTCCCTTTATGGTATCAATCTCTGAGATTTTTGTTCGATTCTTCACTTACCCTAAAGCTAGGGTTCAGATCTTTTCAGGTTTGTTATAGTTTTCTATTTTTTGTTAAATATTTTCCTTTAATGTTTCCGTATATCAATCTATGTGCATCTCTGTTATGATTTCTCTGACTAATTATTTACCCTAAAAATTAGGGTTTTTATTCTTAAAAATCAAACCAAATATGATTCAATCTTTAATGCTGTTGTTTATCTGTCTCTATGCATCTTTATTATAGTTTTTCTTTTGCTATTCTTGACTAATTTTAATTACCCTAAAAATTAGGGTTTTCGATTTTATTTTTTCCTTCAATGATTCTGTCTATCTGTTTTTATGACGCTTGTCATTAATTGTTTCACTCAAGAGTCTTTGATTCCCCAAATCTGTATGAATCCTTAATTACTGTGTTAAATCTCTGATTATATGTTTTACGCGTCTATATACTTGTTACTTCTGGCTTACCTTAAATAAGGTTTTGAGTTTCCTTTCCATAATTAACTAATTAGATGCTTTCCTTGATTGATTATTACCTTAGTTGTGGGATCTATTCTAGTGCTATTTAAACCCCTTCCCCATTTCCCCTTGAGACAGACTTGAACTCTCAATACTCTCACTAAAAAACTCAGCTTTTACTCTGATTCTTTGCTCGTTTGTTTCTGGACTTAACTATTGTAGTGTACTTTCTTGCTTTTTCTGCCTAACTGGTAAGCCATTATCCCTTTTCCATTTCATTTTCTTCATGTCTCCTCAATCTGTGTTATTCGACTAGTATGTTTGAACTTTATTTTAGCATGATTCTACCTTTATGCTTCTATGATTCTCTTTTAATACTGTTAATCCGAGATTGGTTGCGTTGAATAGTATGAATCCCCTTAAGAACTTATGCTTAATCTACTCTTATGTGTTCTGAACCTATTCTCAATTTGAGTACCTTTAGGATAATGTTAGAAGGTTAAATAATCAATTAGCCCTAGATCTTTGAAACTTGTATTGTTACTAGGCTTTTTGTTCTGTTGTTTATGTTCTTTGATAACTTTCTTTCTAACATGTCTTGGATTCACGTGGGTTCTGACTGTTTGGTTCTCTATAGTTTAATAAGGGTGTCCTAAATGCTAGCATGAACACCAAGCTTAACTAGATTGTTTTCCAGATTTCAACCCGTTTGAATTGTGTGTTTGAGCATGAGCCTTACATGTTTTCTTAATACAATTCTGCCTACAAGTTCTGTGTTATGAACTTTGTTTTCTTCTGAAATAAAAACTGTTTTAAATATGTCTCTACCTCTTTTACATGTTGTTACTCTTTTAAAAACTTCCACTCTTAGTCCTTTAGGTTCTACCCTCAACCATCCCGGTGTGAGCACTGCTCAGGGTCCATGTTGTAATGACCCGATCGGTCGTTTTGCATTGTCGGACCCTGTTCCCCTAAATGAAACTTCTCATAGCGGCTTATTGTGATTTATGACTTGTGGGGGTGGGTGGTCCGGGATTCGGAAGTGTTTAGAGTGCTATAGGAACACTTGGTTCCTTAAGGTTGGCCTTTAAGGCCAAGTTTGACTTCGATCAATATTTTGGGTAAACGACTTTGGAATCGAGTTTCGACGGTTCCAGTAGATTTGTATGATGATTTCAGACTTGGGCGTATGTCTGGAATGGGTTTTGGATGACCCAGGAGCATTTCGGCGCCCAATATTGAAATAAGAGTTCCTTAGGTTCCTATTGTGGTTTGGAATGCGTTCTTGAGTTATCGAGGTCCGGACGGAATTCCGAGATCGGGAAGAGTTCCTTTATGTCATTTATGACTTGCCTGCAAAATTTGGTGTCATTCCGAGTAGTGTAGGTCGGTTCGGCGCGTTGTTAGCGAAGTCAAGAAAACTTAAAGTTCTTAAGTTTGATTCTAGGGGTTTTGAGGTGTGATTTTGAATTTTAGCATTGTTTTCGGTGTTCCAAAGGCTCGAGCAAGTCCGTATTATGATTTGGGACTTGTTGGTATATTTGGTAGGGGGCTTGGGTGGGCCCAGGTGCCTCCCGGACACCACACGAGGACAAAACCCAGCTGAAATAGCTGCTGGTGCACCTATTCTGGTGTGACCGCAGGCGCGGTTGCCCAGTCGCAGGTGCGGGACCGCTCCTGCGGTCCCAGCCTCACAGGTGCGACCCCCAGCGGGCAGCCCATTTCCCGCAGCTCCGCTCCTACGGAACTTTGTCCGCACCTGCGAGAAATGGGCTGCCCGCTGGCGGTCCCAGCCTCACAGGTGCGACCCCCAGCGGGCAGCCCATTTCTCGCAGGTGCGGACAAAGTTCCGTAGGAGCGGAGCTGCGGGTCCGGTCCCCTCTCCGCAGGTGCGGGCCCAGGCTTCCTCGTCCATTTCCGCAGGTGCGAGCCTTTGCTTGCAGGTGTGAGACTGCAGGTGTGGTCCTTGAGCCGCAGATGCGGAACCACTGTCAAGCAGTGTGTTTCTTTAAAATACGGGATTCTTCATTTTTCTTCATTTTCTTCCTCCATTAGAACACTTGAGAGCTTGGAAAAGGGCTCCACGACCCAACCACTGAAAGGTAAGTAAATTCTATCCTAAAGTTGGTTAATGCATGAATTCTTAGTAGGATTTAACTACTTAATTAGTGAAAAATTTAGGAATTTGGGTAGTAACCTAGGGCCTTCGATAATTTAGAAAATTACCCGTGAATTGGCTATGAAATCATACAAGAATGGTATATTAATGATCCTTCGGCTATGGATGAGTGTTTCCTTCAAGAATTTTTGGAATCCGAGCATGCGGGTCCGGGGTTGGATTTTAGGATTTCTTCAAGAATGATGAATTTAACTTAGTAGTAGGAGGGTTTCCATACTTTGAGCATAAATTGATGTATTTGTATAACGNAGAATTTCCATACTTTGAGCATAAATTAATGTATTTGTATAACGTTTGGCTAGTTTCGAGTCCTCGGGTGTAGAGTTCGGAGTTTCGGGCGCGTTCTTGGTCCGGGGAGTAGACTCGACACGAGGTGAGTCTCCTTTCTAACCTTGTAAGAGGAAAATGTCCCCCAAGGTGCCTTAAATGACTACGTGCTAATGTTTGTGGGGGCTACGTACGCGCAAAGTGATGAGAGTCCGTATGTAGCGACTATTATTGTTATGTCCGGGTAGTTAGGACTACACGATGCCTTATATTTTCCTTGAAATGAACTATATGCTTAGTGAATTCATGTTACATGCGGCTTGTTTCCCTGAGATCATGGAATTTAAGTAATTTTAAGGAATTGATCACAAAAAGTAATTTATAAAGAATAAATGTGTGGATTGTGTGTGCATGTGGCCGCTTCGCAATTTACATTTCGCGAGCGTAGTGTTATTTCCCCCACTCTCATGGGAGCGGGCCGTACGCCATGATGAGATTGCAAGATATATATTATGGTTCGGGCCGTTCGACCCTCGGCAGTGCACATATATGCTCATTATGATGGCTCAGGCCGGTTGTCCTTATCCTGTATACGCATGTTAAATTGTTAAGAATTCTTTTATGGATTTTGAGTGGTCAGATATATTTCTAAAGGAAAGAAAAGAATAATGAAGTAGAAATTGTATATTTACTTCCAATATTTATTTGATTACTGTTATTTTAAATGTTTACTGCTTTTATCATCCTTGTATGTCTGTTACTGATATTATATCTTGCTAATCATTTGGTTGGACCTTAGTGAGTGTCAAGTCGACCTCTCGTCACTACTTCTTCGAGGCTAGGTGGGATACTCACTGGGTACATATTTGTTTATGTACTCATGCTACGCTTCTATACTTAATTGTATAGGTCTTGAGGCTGGTGCATTTGGTTATCAGACTGGAGCTCGATTCTGATCATAGTTGGACCTGACTTCACGATGAGCTGCTTCTCCTGATGATCCTCGGCAGCACCATGGAGTTTTCTTTTGCTTATTTCCCGTATATTCCTTTCAGACAGTGGGACTCTATATTATATCTTTTGTATATTCTGTTAGTATGCTCGTAGAACTTGTGACACTAGTTCCTGGCACACACATAGTGGTTATTTTGGTTTGTGGGTCTGTATATATATATATATATATATATATATTGACTCACTCCTCTTTGCGACTACTTTTGGTTAAAAATGTCTTACTATCTTTTTCAATTAATATTTTGAACTTTAAAACTTGGCACGTGTTGGGATGTTTAATCAAGTATGGGAAAAATCCTTAGTAATTTAAGTGTGGGCTTGCCTAACCCCGGTGTTGGGCGCCATCACGACCTGAGTTTGTACTTTGGGTCGTGACACATGTGAGACTCCTGTGAACTCTGAAACACTGGGGACTGGTTCCTGATCTCTTTTGAATCATCTCTAAAAATTTGGTTCTGGTATGAGCATTCCCCTGGGTCTCTGAGGCCTTTGGGAACTTTGACACATCAGAAACCTGGTTCTATATGTGCTATGGGTGAGTCCTTCACCGCTGACTATGTTGTACCTGTGAAATGAGCCCGAAAGTTGATATGGTTGGAAGGCCTGGTTACCCAGGTGTATTTGGGCCTAATAAAAGGCTCCCTATAGTTCATTTCATTACTATTATGTAATTAATTTGCTATTCTTTCCTGTAATAGCTTTGTATAAACAGATTCTGGGGTATTTAGTAAAATCGGGAGGGTTTCTTATTTCCCTTTGTTAAACTGGGTAGAAATCCTGCCTATAGGGATTCTTATATACTGTTAATTATGCTTATTTGTCAAAACTGTTAAGTTCTGCATTGTGTTTAGAAATCATGCCTATAGGATTTTCATTAGCGATGTTGATTCTGCTTAAGGTGTTATATTGTGTGCGCACATTAGAAATCATGCATATAGGGTTAACATCATAGCTTTATTAGAAATCCTTCCTATAGGATGCACTAATTTGTCCAATAAATATATGTTAGCAAGCATGCCTATAGGACCCCAATGTTTGGTTCAATTATTTTTCTGATAGTATGCACCATTTCAGCCTATGTACTGCTTAACAGATATCATGCCTATAGGATTAAACTAATTTAGTAATAGATATCATGCCTATAGGACTAAAAATCAATTTCAAACCTAGAGATCATGCCTATAAGACTAGAGTCAGTGCAGTAATTAGATAGCATGCTTATAGGATTAAAGGGAAATACAAGGCTATGAATCACGTCTAAAGCTAAAATATGTTTGCACTTAGAAATCATGCCTATAGGACGATAATCACCACAGTAGTAGAAGTCATGCCTATATGATTCTATTAATTGGTTCTGAATACAATCGCCACTGTCAATCACTTAGACATTATGCCTATAGGACCTAATAACAATTCTGGGTTCATAATTGTGATGCATTACTGCCTGAAGTGCCCGGATATTATACTGAATAAAATTAGTAGGCAAACAACAGGTCTTAACACTCTCCTTAATAAAACTGCCTCTGCACATCTGTTTTCTCACATAGATATCCTGCCTATTAGACTTTAAGGCTAATAAAGTTTGCTAAATCGATTGCGTGCATTTGCTGTTTTATGTGCGGAGGTCAACATGAGCCCATATTTGCTTTTATTTGAAAGTCCTAATTGTTTTTGTTTGTCGCCTAGTCATATACCATTTTAAGCAACTGAGGTTTAGTCTAGAACCATCCAAAATAGAGGTCCTAATGCCTCCAGGGCCAAATGTAAGGTACGGGTAGTGCACGCATAGAAAATGAACTAGAATCAACTAGAGCACTTTAGGTAACAACTTAAAGATAATAATCAGGTAGTAGGATATGATAGTCCATGAGCTAAATACCATGAGTAACACCCCGACCTGAAGGAGTTACAAAGTATTGCACGGGGTGATCCTATAGGTTAAAAAACTTAGGATCCCCCATCCCTATTAATTAGTTTTTCTTTACTTTTCTTTAGACTAATTCACTTAATTCAAGTTCGACCGGGACCCACCGTTTTGGATATCGAGGGGTGCCTAACCCCTTCCCCTCAAGGTAATTTCAGCCCTTACCCTATCTCTGGTGATGTAAATTGGTAACATGAGTTATCTGTTTTAATCCGTTAGGTGACGACTCTAGACCAATTACTTTTCCTTACCCTCTCAAAAGGAGTTGTCCCAAAAATGTCGAAACCCGATTTCGTGAGAAAAAGGGGGCATGACAGCATGGCGACTCTGCTAGGTATATATTTAGGCTCTTACCATAACAAACTTGTTTTGTGAATTAGTCTTTAAACATGTCTTTATTATTTCGTTAATACTTGCACACCTCTTTCCCTTCCCACTCCATGTGAATTTATTTGCCTATCTTCTTTAATGCTCATTCGGTTTCTCTTTCCTATTTTATTGCTTTTTACTATGAAAACTGACTTTCTCCTTGTTCTCTTTCTTAAATGCCTTTACAATTATTAAATACTGTATTTATCATTTTTCATCGTGCAAATACTTGACAACGTGTTATTTTAATTTTGCATAAATCATGCTTAACATCATATTCCATTCGTGCATAATTAATACCATAGCAACACTTGATGAGTTCACCCTTTTTGAATTTGGAAAGGCTTATTTGCGGTAAAACTAGTCGATCAGTGGTGCAATCAACGGTTCCGTGCCTTTCCCCCTAAAGTTGTCCGCTTGAGGGTACCAGTCTAGACCTCTATAGAAACCTTACTCTAATAATAATTGTACATGCATCATGGTCGAACCTAGACTGGGTTAATATGTTGTCCGCATAATAACCCTTTAAGGAAAGCCTTGTCCAAAGTCCACCGGGGTTTCCATAATCCCAACGGACGCAACCACGATCTGTGCATTATTTAGAGAAATAAATGTAGGTATGCTAATCTTTAATGTATAAATGGTTGAATCTAGAGGGGGAAAGGGTCTAACTAGTTTATTTTTCAGAAAATGAGGCACGAAGTCCCCAGGTTCGTCATGGTCCGAAACATACCACCATTATTGCTATATTGGTGGGAAGACCTTTCATCAAGCGACAAAAATCATGTGAAAAGGGTCCTAAAAAACATACCTTCCCTATTAAACATCCAACCAAAAAACACGTTGATCGAGGTTGCTACTATGTTCGGGGACAGAGAAAGGTCTGTATTCCGTTTTGGCAACATAGAGATGACTCTTTTTTTGGAGGAAATAAGGGGATTCGCTGGACTACCTTGGGACAGTCCCGATTTATTGGTACTGAAAAATTGCACCCTCAGGGGGTTTCTGAAGATGAAGGGAATTAAGAAAGAATGACGACTTGGTATGTCTGAAGAAGTCTTACATACATTTTGACTTCTTCTATGAACGATACGGACAAAGAAAATCTTATCGTATCTTTCATGACGAGTTCTCCATCACCTATCTGGGTTGGATTCTTCATAGGGTTTTCGTGTTCATCGTCTTCTTTCTGGGCATGATAGTGTTTCCAAGAAAAAGGGACAAGATTCACACCAGACTGGCCATGGTAACCAAAGCTGTGATGGAAGGAATCGAGGGACAAACATACACTATCGTTCCTATGATTATAGCAGAAATATATCGGGCTTTGGATCGTTTTCAGAAAGGGTTCAAACATTTCTAGGGTTGTAACTTTCTGCTGCAGATTTGGTTTCTAGAACATCTCCAAAGGGGCTAATACCGCCAAGAGTTTCCACGGAGATCGTGGAATGATCACATAGCTTTTCACCATCCGAAAAGAATGACCTTTATCCCAAACAGGTTTGCACAACCAAAGAATGCTGCAGAATGGTTACAGTGTTTTGACAATTTGACCGAGGACCAGGTTCATTGGATGTTCGAATGGTTCCCTACCAGTGATCTCATTATCAGATCCAGGGATGTTCCACATTTGGTGTTGATCGGGTTAAGAGGCATACATCCTGATCACGCTCAACTATGTCTAATAAAAAACTAAGCGGGTGTTGCAGATATAATCCGGGGTATTATGCCCAGAGTCGATCCCACAGGGAATTTACGTATCAAG
>MDKJ01160808.1:0-10637 GCA_005239525.1 Nicotiana knightiana | reverse complement strand
GGTCCAAAACATCCCACCTCTGCTACTTGACTGGTGGAAAGACCTTGCGCCTTGCGATAAGACCCATGTGAGAAAAGTACTTGGAAATCTGCCGTCTTTGCTCAATATCCAACCGAATAAAGCTTTGATCGAGGCTGCTACCATGTTCTGGGATGAGAAAAGGGAGGTCTTCTGATTTGGTGACATAGAAATGACTCCTCTTTTAGAAAAGATAGGAGGTTTTTCTAAGCTACCATAGGATAGTCCAGAATTACTGGAATCGGAAAATTGCACCCCTCGCGGTTTTCTAAAGATGCTAGGTTTTAAGAAAAATGATGAGTTGTTATGTTTAAAGAAGTCATATATCCCATTTAAATTTATTTAGGAGCTTTACGGGCACAATAAATCATATCGCCTTCATCATGATGAACTCTTCATTACTTCATTAGGTTGGACGCATCACCGGGTTTATGAGTTCATCATCTTCTTCTTGGGATTGTTGATATTTCCAATGAAAGGGGGAAGGATCCACACTCGTTTAGCTATGATATTGAGAACCTTAATGGAAGGTATTGATGGGAAAACCTACACCATCATCCCTATGATCCTAGTCGAACTGTACTGCGCTCTAGATCGGTGCAAGCAAGGGTTCGGACATTTCGAAGGTTGTAATCTATTATTGCAGGTCTGGTTATTGGAACACTTTCAGAGGGGAGAATATCGTCAAGAGTTTCTGTGACGGCCATTGAATGACTACATAGCTTAACACCATCCAAAGAAAATGATATTAATCCCAGATAGGTTCGCACAACGCGAAAGAACTATAAGTTGGGTCAGTTTCTTTGGAAATTTGACAGACGAAAAGGTACATTGGATGTTTGAGTGATTTCCTAGCAACGAGTTCATCATCAGGTCAAGGGATATTACTCATTTGGTGTTGATCGGGCTGCGAGGAATTTATCCCTATGCCCCTATAAGGCTAATGAGAAAGGCAGGAAGAAAGCAAGTCATGCCTCGCATTTCCAACATGGTCCAGTACAAGGAACACTTTAAAGGGGACATCATTCCTTTCAAATTCAAGGCACAACATATGTGAAACCAAAAATTCATTGTGGAGAAAGAGACTATCGAGCCAGACTGGTACCATGCCGGTCACATGTAGTTCTATCCATCATGGTTGGTAGATGATATAGCAGGACACGTCAAGTCAGAGGTCAATTTGGAAAATAGGATCATTGATGATGATGCTGAAGCACATATCAAGTATATAAGACTTCGCAAAGGGTTTTTGAGTCGGAAGCTAGGCACCTGGAAGAACATAAAATAGACATGGAGGCTATAAATAAAGGAAGGGGATCGCTGCTAATGCAACAGAAAGGTTAAAATATCTGGAGCAGGGATTGATGGAGCTCGAAGGAAAAATGAGAAAGAGGCTTGCAGATTGTCAGAACGCGGATGACAATAAAGGAGGGCATCTAGCAAGGGCTTACTTATTATTGGATAAGCGCGACCTGGGAAACTTGATTGATGGAGTCAAAAGAGCCAAGCATGGTAAGGTCCTTCTGGGACCAAGTAGATTAGGACATGATGTTTTTTTCACTTTTTTCTAGCTTAGTTTAGATCTCGATTGTAATAAGGCGAAGTGACATTAGTAACTTTATCTTTATTGTCGATTTAGTAAGGTTTTGATTCATTTTCGCATTAATGAGATGACACAATTATTTGCATCAACTTTTCTCCACGTCTGTGTGTCACTTACCTCGGGCACAACGAGGTCCCCCAAATTAGGACGCGAATTTATTACATGGTTTTTCAAAGCATGTTCAATATTGCAAGTATTCTTTCAATAACCTTTACTGACTTGGTTACCTTTTGCTTTTTCTTCTTTTTGATTATTACCATTCCCCAATGTTGTTTCGTGCATACTGGCATCGTCAGCATATCACACTAGATCCAGAGGTCCTCCACCTCCTCCTCCTCCACCAAGTGATCCTAAAGACAAAAGCAAAGGGAAGGGGAAATGGACGATTTGAGTGGTATCAAAAAGGATAACGCCAACATAGCAGAAAATGTCAAAACTTCAGATGGTAGGAGCACCCCAGCACAACATGAACTGGTTATACGACTGGAACAAAAGATTTTGGAGCTACAAGGAGAACTTGAGCAGGTACGGAACTTGGCAAACCTCTCTCTCACTCTAAATGTCCCTGATATTAACCAACAAAATCCAAACACATAGAACCAAGCACCACCACAAGACCCATAAAACCAAAACCCGCCGCCAAACCCTCCTGCACCACACCAGTACCCTACACCTCCTCAAAACCTTAATCCTCCTTCAGTACCAACTCCGCAACAACATCATCACCACCCAAGCCAATACCCGCAGACTACCACTTATCATACTTCCCAGAATGTACCATAAACCACTCCTGACCTCCAAAACTCAACAAATGATCATCCTTATGTCCAGATCCCCAGAGTCCACCAAAGAAAGAAACCCGATATACATGGAGATCTTACCTCACAGCCCACAACAAACCCTATACATACTCGAGTTGACCGAGAAGGACCTGTTCATCGGGAATATGACGGAAGAACTCAAGAAGCTCTCTGACATAGTTCAGAATGTCGAAGGTGGTAAAGGCGTTGAAGGTTTGAATTATGAAGACTTGTGCATTCAGCCAGATGTAGAGCTGCCGGAGGGGTACAAACTCCCAAATTTGAAATATACGATGGAACCGGTAATCCAAAAATGCACCTGAGGACATTATTGTGATAAGCTTATAGGAGTGGGCAGAAATGAATAAATCTGCATGAAGTTGTTCATGCGAAGCCTCACAAGAGATGCATTGTCCTTGTACATCAGTCAGAATCCGAAGAAGTGGGTGAGCTGGGTAGGCATGGCATCAGACTTTATGGACATATTCAGGTTCAATACAGAGAACGCACCTGATGTTTTCTACGTTCAGAACCTAAAAAAGAAACCAACAGAAACCTTCCGTGAATATGCCACCCGGTAGAGATCTGAGGCTGCGAAGGTAAGACCATCTCTTAAAGAAGAACAAGTGAATAAGTTCTTCGTCCGAGCTCAAGACTCGCAGTATTGTGAAAGGTTGATGGTTATTGAGAACCACAAATCTCCGACATCATCAATCTAGGAGAAATAATAGAAGAAGGGATTAAAAGTGGGATGGTGACGAATTCGAAAGCACTGCAGGCCACAAACAAAGCCTTACAATCGGGAGGCATTTCGAAGAAAAAGGAAGTAGGTGCTGTCAGCGTGGCCCAAGGTCCTAAATATCCACTCACATACCAAATACCTCCACCCACATATCAACCTTCAGCCCCTAGATACCAACAACCCGCTACCATATACCATGCCTATAACACTCAACTCACAATTTACCATTCACCCCCACCATCCCACCAAAACTACCAAAAACTACGACCAAACTTCTACCGTAGACAAACCTAGACAATACACCCCGATCGCTGAGCCTATTGACCAATTATATGATAGATTTAAGGTTGCCGGTTATGTCACACCCATCATTTCCATTACCATGGAAATTCTTCTCAGTGATCAACCCGAACAAGACATGTGCCTATCATTCGGGCATGAAGGTCATACAATTGATGAGTTTCGCACACTGAAGGATAAGATTCAGACATTGATCGACAGCAAAATCATACAGGGGAAGGAAACCGCGCCAAATGTGCGCAACAATCCTCTCCCAGATCATAGAGGTAAGAGAGTGAACTTAATAGAGACTGACGAAGAATGGTACCCAAAAGGGTCAATCGAACTCATTCGAGAAGGGGATGATCCCGAAACATCCTTGGTCACCCTCACACCAGTTGTGGTACAAACTCAAGCACCATTTGAGGTCGAGGTAACTGCACCCTTCACCGTGATGGTAGCTCCCACACCACCCTACAAGTCTGATTCCATCCCATGGGACTATGTTGCGGAAGCCAGGAGAAAAGGGAAAGCAAAAATGGAGGAGACAGGTACGGCACAACGCATGACCAGAACTGGCAGGGTCTATACACCTGAAAACTTAGGGGGAACAAGCAAGGACGCTTCATCTAAACCACCTATTATCAAGACATGTACTGATGACCTTTGGAGGAAAGTACAAGCAAAGGAGTACTCTGTTGTTGATCATCTGAACAAAACCCCCGCTCAGATATCCATTCTGTCGCTGTTGCAAAACTCCGCGACACACTGGAACGCCTTGATGAAAGTGTTGAATGAAACTTATGTACCGAACAACATCACTAGTGGGAAGATGGCCAACATGGTCGAGCATGTATTGGAAAGCCACAAAATCACCTTACACAAAGATGAGCTGCCACCAGAAGGACTAAGTCACAATAGCGCATTGCACATCATAGTGCGATTTTAGGACAAGTTCATCGCCAGGGTCTTAATAGACGGAGGATCCAGATTCGACATATGTCCACTGACCAGTTTAAAGAGGTTGGGTAAAGGCCTGCACGAGATACAAATGGGAAGCATGAATATGAAAGCATTCGATAGATCTTAAAGGGCCACAATCGGAGATATAAACCTCTACCTACAAATGGGCCCAACTTGGTTCGATGTCGAGTTTCAAGTGTTGGATATATCTACTACCTATAATCTATTGTTGGGACGACCATAGATACATGCCACTGGGGCAGTGGCTTCTACTCTGCATCAAGCTGTGAAATTTGAATGGAATTATCAGGAAGTGATATCCATGGGGATGGAAGCAACCCTATCTATACCAATCAGACCGTTTCAGTCACTGAGAATAGGAAGAAGCTGGGTGGAGAGCCATACCATCGCATTGAGCGCTTCAATGCAATTGAAAAGAACAAATGGTGGAGCAATTAGATAGAAAGCATTTTACTATGGACAGGGTATGAACCTGGCAAAGGTCTCGGCAAAAACCTCCAGTGGATCACCAAATCAGTACAACTGAAGCCTTATGGTACAACTTTCGGGCTTGGGTATGAATATACTTGGCAAGAGTACCAAGATTGGTCACCGCCATGGCATGGTCCTTATTATCAACTGGAACAACCGGTACTATCTCTAGAACAGACATTCCGGCAAGCAGGCGTGATATGGGGATCTGAGGAGGATGAAGTCTTAGCCGGCATGATGAAGTTATTTCTGGATGAAGAAGATATGGATTGCAATGCAATAGTTGAGGAGGAGGAGGAGGAGGAGGAGGAGGAGAAGAAGGAGGAGGAGGAAGACCTTACCATTCAGACCGTGGAAAGAGGAACCATTCTCAAGAATTGGACTGCCTGTCGAGTTCCTGTGTAACCTGGAAGATTAGCATAAATTGTTTTTAAAATAGTGTTGAGCATTTAAGACATTTTCAGCATTTTGTTTAGAAAGTATTCTGTTTTGAAATAATTGCTTGAGTTGTCGAGTCGTACTTGTTGACGTTTTCAAGATTTTATTAATGCATTGCTATTTTTTGTATTTATTATTACCCTTTAGATTTTCTTTACAACGTTATTATTACCTATCCTGATGAGCCTACGACTGTAACATGTAATGAGACAATGCAACACAAGGATAGTGATTCAGAAGATCTGGAGGACGATGTAATACTTGAGGAAATCGTCAGAGAGGTGGAAAACTTTGAAAATAAGCCTAAGTCTAATTTAGACGAGACTGAGACAGTTAACTTAGGGGATTCCGTAACATTCAAGGAAATACGTATAAGCATTCACCTATCACCGTCAGAGAAGGAAGAGTATGTCCGGTTCCTAAAAGAGTATGGAGATATCTTTGCATGGTCCTACGATGATATGATTGGCTTGAGCACATGTATGGTGTCTCACAAGCTACCAACAAATCCCATGTGTCCCCCGGTAAAGAAAAAGCTCAGAAAATTCAAGCCAGATATGAGTTTGAAGATAAAAGAGGAAGTCACTAAGCAAATCAAAGCCAAGGTTCTCAGAGTAGTTGAGTATACGACTTGGTTGGCCGACATCGTGCCGGTTCTGAAGAAGGATGGGAAAGTCAGAGTGTGTGTTGATTACCAAGATGTAAACAGGGCAAGTCCTAAAGATGATTTCCCGCTTCCCAATATACACATACTGATCGACAATTGCGCCAAACATGAACTTCAATCCTTTGTGGATTGCTTCGCCGGATATCACCAGATTCTGGATGGATGAGGAGGATGCCGAAAAAACAGCCTTTATCACGCCATGGGGAATGTACTGCTAAAAACATGTCGTTTGGTTTAAAGAATGCTGGAGCCACCTATATGAGGGCCATGACAACTATCTTCCACGACATGATACACAAGAAAATAGAGGTTTACGTGGATGACGTCAGCATCAATTTCAAATGAAGTAGAAATCACATAGCAGATTAAGAAAATTCTTTGATCGGCTTCGAAGGTACAATCTGAAATTGAATCCCCTAAAGTGTGCCTTCGGAGTCCCTGCTGGAAAATTGTTAGGGTTCATTGTCAGCCGTCGAGGGATTGAGTTAGACCCATCAAAGGTCAAATCCATCCAGGACTTTTCACCTCCGAAGAATAAGAAAGATGTGATGAGCTTTTTAGGGCGTCTCAATTACATTTGTTGTTTCATAGCACAATCGACCGTGATATGTGAGCCGATCTTCAAGATGCTGAAGAAAGATACTGCAACAAGTTGGATCGAAGAATTCCAGAAAGCCTTCGACAAAGTCAAAGAGTATTTATCTAAACCACTCGTTCTGGTCCCGCCAGAACAAGGGAGACCTCTGCTACTTTACTTGTCTGTGTTGGACGGGGCTTTTGGTTATGTTCTGGTACAACATGATGAGACTGGAAGAAAGGAGCAGGCGATATATTATCTAAGTAAGAAATTCACGCCTTACGAAGCCCGATACTCTTTACTGGAGCGCACCTACTGTGCTTTGACATGGATAGCTCAAAAGTTTAGGCATTATTTCTGTGCGTACACCACATATCTCATACCAAGGATGGACCCGCTGAAATACATCTTCCACAAACCCATGCCTACAGGTAAGTTAGCAAAATGGCAGATATTGCTGAGTGAGTTCGACATCATCTATGTAACTTAGAAGGCGGTCAAAAGGCAAGCGTTGGCAGATCATTTGGCAGAAAATCCTATCGACGGAGAATACGAACCATTGAAAATGTATTTTCCCGATGAGGAGGTATCGTTTGTAGGGGAAGATATCACTGAGGCATACGACGGTTGGAGAATGCTCTTCAACGGAGCTGCAAACTTCAAAGGGGCGGGTATCGACGTTGTCTTGGCCATTGTGATCTAGAGAATAAAAAGATTTAAAGGAAAGGTATGAAGGTTTGAAGGAAAGGGTATGAAGGTTTGACGGTAGGATGAAGATATAGGTAGAACCTAAGAACATTTATGAAGATTTGAAGATCGAAGGTAAAGAAATGAAGATTTAAAAGAGTAATAGTCGCTAGAGAATTCGAAGATAAAAGCTAGGATCGGAAAGTGGAGAAATATAAAAGGTCGAAGCTTTTATAGGAGAAAATGTAATCATTACACGATGTTTTACATTCGGAGGCGACCAGCCGATGGTTGACATGTGTCCGAAGTCAGAACGATTCGACTGATGGGATGTTTCGGCTTATTCGTCGTCTCGATCATAACGTACGAAGGAAGGAACCGAGGTTCATTTATCATTTCCCATCGTTTCGGAAAACCTATTCTATGAGAAATGAGGGGACTATCTATATACGGATGAACTCAGGATCAACACATACCCCGAGTTCTCGATGAGTCAAACGAAGTATGAATGTATGAGATAGAGACCGAATCTGAGAACTCTTCGGTTCGAGGTTGGAACAGGATGCTCTCCATCGGGCCTGACAAGACAACACCAACTGAACTCGGAACGAGCTCCAAGACCTCGAAAAGCATTACAAACGGTTGAACACGACTAACAGAGGGCCGTGATATCCGCACCCAACTGGATATTACGGCGCGGATCTCGCCCGATGCGGATAGTGTATATGTGATTCACGTACAATGCAAGGAGGATTTTTACTTTTTTTTAAAATTATACTAGGGGTAAAACTCCCCTACTATACAGAGGGGGAGTTTCTTATTCAATAGACACATTGTAACACACATATCAAGGCAATACAAATTTATTTATCTGCTTTCTAGCTATTGAAAGGTTTTCATTTTAATTATAGTTCTTCATATACATGTCAAATAGAAAATAAAACGGTTAGAAATTCACTTTTATCTATTTCATTATATTTTAAATGAGTCAAAATGTAAATCAATGTCTTTTCCAACATATCGTTTCAACTTTATCAATTATCTTTAGAAGGACTATTACTCTCTATTCCATTACGAAAAGCATGCATACGTTATGCAATATATACAGACTTGAATTACATCCCAATATAAAAAGATTTCAATAATATTTTAAACGTCTGAAAATAATGTTGAATGTGTTTGCAACAACAATAACAATAACAAACTCAATAGTTTCCCATAAATGAGGTGAATGTGTTAGAAAATAATAATTGAAAACGAAATTGAAGAAGGCCTGAGGTGTGATAACGACTTTCCTTAAAGAAGAAATTGCTCGTATACAAATTGAGAAAATACAAACAATCTTCTTCAGGATATAACAAGCCAAGAATATACTTGCAGATTTTTCTATATCCACTTTGTTGGAAGTACTTCTATTTATAAAGCAACCATCGAACCTTTTCAAAAAAGATATGTTATTTCACAAACTGACGCATCTGTTTATTCAAATATGTTTAACATTTAAAATTCAAATATAATATATATGTATTTACACATATAAGAGTATGTGTAAGGTCAGCTAGTGAGACGATGGGGGATAAGCTTCATCGTCGAGAGGGAAAGAGCCCGGATCACCAGCTAAGGCACCTAAATGACCGCTCAGTGATAAAGGAGGTAGGGGTGCAGAGACAGCCAGGAGGTTTGCCTAGAAGCATTATTTTCAGTATCAAACACATAAAAAGACTTGAATGTGTTTGATACTGAAATTGCTCCCGCTATTTATATCTTTACTCCATTAATTTCTTCATTGTAAAGTTATAAATCTGTACTCTACTACTACATATTGGAATGCACTTGTAATCAACTCATTTCCTTTTTTTTTCTAATTCAAACTTTCTTTGCCTAATAATCCAAGAAAGTGGAAAATAAAATTATATCCATAGTAGATAAATAAATACTTAGCATATTTCCTTTTTTATAGATAAATATTCAGTTCTATACTAAAAAATAGGTAGACAAATCAAATAATTTTTTAAAAAATATTTTTCATATAAAAACATTCCTCAACATATGTTTCATTTAAAAAGATAAAGTGATGGACTGGTTATGAGGATATTTTTGTAAACAAACAATTCTTTTAGAAATCGTGCTTTAATAAATCAAACCAAACAATGAATAAGAAATATGTCATCATAACTAATACCAACATTACTAAGACACTCTATTCAGCATTATTCTAATGCACTCTATCAAACGACCACTTAGTACCATATGTCATCAACAATTATGTCCAAATTAACAAAAAGAAATTGAATGACTTGAGAAGTGGTTTACCCTACAAAATATTCAAAGATTTATCACCATACCTGATAATTTCCAATTGCGCGCGTTTTGAATCCAGCAGCACAGTAGTCAAAGTAGTACTCCCATGACCTGATGAACTTGTCATTGAATCCCAAAGCGCGAATTTGGCTAGTGATAAAGTTATCAATAGTCAAGTATAAACATTCAGAACTGATCAAGCTACAAATACTTCATGAAAGAAACAGTTTTAACTCAGCATAGAAGATTGTGGACTTATTTTGATCTTGTTACCTTTGATTTTCCAGGAAGTTTTCCCGCCAACATCTCAGTGTCTGATAGAAGTGAATTCCTATCTCTTCCAGGTGCATTACACTGAATTTATATCATTTATCAAATGCTGCGACAAATGCTTATGAAAAACTGACAAGGACGTTAGTGCAAAATCACAAAATGAACTCTTTTTTACCATAGTCTGGGTGCAGAAGCCATTACTGATGTTACTCGATTTAGTGCAGGCAAGCATCCGCCTGGGAATATATACTCTTTTACGAAGCCTATGCTATGCCTGTATTCGTCATACCTCTCATCTGGCACAGAAGTGAACTAAGGAAAGCCAACGCTTGTGAAAAGCAGCATAAAGAAACAAGAGCGACAGAACAGTGAAGGAAATTGAAGCGAAAAAGTGAACAAAGTGGACTGTGTTAAGGGATCACTTTAATTCATTACCTGCAGAACTAGAATCCCATCTTCTGCCAATGCAGACTCGCAGCAAGTAAAGAATTCATCCATAAACTCATGACCAACATGTTCTATCATTTCGCTGAAAATGAAATTATTCAATTGTAACACTAGCTCGACATATAGTGAGTAATACATGTCAAGATGTAGAGAATAAAAGCTCACATTGATATAATCCTGTGATATTTATCCTTATTTGGCATTTGACGAAAGTCGCATAGGAGAAAGGTAATTCGATCCTGTGAAAAAATTTCATTGAACTGAATATTAATAGATAAACCTAGCTGTAAAGTTGCTCGGATTTGGCTTGCAAGTGCTAAGCAGATCATGTTCTCATGATAATCTTATAA
>ML409175.1:0-10012 GCA_005239525.1 Nicotiana knightiana | reverse complement strand
AACTAAGACTAATGGTTTCCAATGAATAACTCCAAGTGTAAATAACTAAACCAATAAATAAACAGAGCCACGAACTAATCATATAAATAACTCTAAGACTACCCTAGGGTCAAGTGTCACAATTCATGAACTTCTAAAGAATACTACAAATAATGGGCGGAAAGAAATAACATAATTATTTTGAAAAAATATAAAAAAACAGTCTCTACGAACTAAGGGAAGACCCTCGGGATGTGCGAACGCCGGCAGATATACCTCGTGTCTCCGGATAATGGATAGTTGCTACTAAAAATTTCTACTGCTGGCCAGTACCTGGATCTGCACAAAAGAGTGCAGAGTGTAGTATCACTACAACCGACCCCATGTACTGAGTAAATGCCGAGCCTAACCTCGACGAAGTAGTGACGAGGCTAAGGCGGGGCAATTATAACTTAACCTGTAACAAAATATATAATTGAGCAAGGAAACAATTCTACACAAATAAGAAAGATCAACTGCAACAATCAATCAAATAACTCAGTCGCCTATTCCAGGCCTCAGCTGTAACCAAGATCTCACATAAATTTCCAAACATTACTTTAAAACGACCGTATGTGCATAATATGAGAAACAGTAGAGTAAACAATAAATTTTCAAATCTGTAAGTTTCAAATCCTTGAGTTTCGAAAACCAACAAAACATTTTGGAAATCCGGTAAAACATAAGTACCATCTCTTATCACTGTCTTGTTGCGATGTGCAACCCGATCCCACCTGTCCACCCTTATCACTACAATTTATTCCCCAGTCCACCCTAATCACTATCATTTATTTTCTCTGTCCACCCTTATCACTATCATTTATTTCACTTGTCCACCCTTATCGCTATCATTTATTTCGCTTGTCCACCCTTATCACTATCATTTATCTCGCATGTCTACTCTTATCACTATCATTTATTTCGCATGTCCACCCTTATCACTATCATTTTATTAAATAGAAAACTGCACTTCTCATAAGCTCATCAATATTATCACAAAAATGAAACCAACAGGAACACACACACACACACACACACACACACACATATATATATATATATCATAAAACAATGTCAACCCATTCAATCTTTATTTACCACGATAATTCCACAGAAAAACACTAATACTTCTCCCATAATACTTGCAACAAGACTTAACAGTAAGTCACCAAGCCAAGTAACCAAAAAAAAAAAAACAATGAACATGAAACAGTTAAACATGAAGAAATTATATTGGAAACAGGGAAGGGATCATGTAAGCAGACAACTTGGTACATAGATTCTTGTCACCTTACCTATACACCACACACATGAAATTTCACATAACAATTAAGTTGGGGTTTCTTATTCCCTCATGTCAAGGTTAAACCAAGCACTTACCTCTATCTAACAAGCACTTCACTACTCTAGCACTACCTTTCCTTTAGAATTCGCTTCAAACCCGCTCGAATGTAATCACAACTTGTTCAATGTTATCAATCATAGTGTCACGACCCCAAATCCTATACCGGCCATGATGGCGCCTATCGTGGAACTAGGCTAGCCAATATATCACAAGTTCAAAATTTCTTTTAAAATACCATTTCCAAAATCTGAGCATTTCATAAATATACAGAAACTACTGAATAAAGTAGGTCAACATAATGCAATACTGCCAATCCCAAGACCCGGAGCCAACATGTCATTAGCATCTAGAAGAATAAGTCATAATATAAAACCTCCGAACGAAATGAAGATACAACAGGGAGGGAAAAACAAAGATGTTGCGGACGCTGAACAACTACCTCTGTATCCCGCAGATCTGGCTCCGCTAAGGAATAAAGGCTAATGCTCGATATCTGCTCCTGAATTTGCACATAGAGGTGCAGGGAGTAACGTGAGTACACCAACACAGTAGTAATGAAAATAAATCAGGTCTAAGCAGCAAGAACATATAAAATCAATGTCATCAAATCACAAGAGGCATGACTTTACTTTCCAATAGTATAACATAGATGTATGAAATCGTCATGCCTTAAAATCAACTTCTGAAAAACCCATTTTAAAATGTATACTTTTCAACAACTTCAACCGAAAGGTTTAGTATAAAAATGAAATGAATCATATAGAGGCCTCTCGGGCAAAACATATTTCATAAGCTCAGAGTGAAAGTGGTAAAATCATCAGTAGCCCCTCGGGAAAAAACATATATCATAATCGGCCCCTCGGGCAAAACATGTATCATAATCAGCCCCTCGGGCATACCTCACAGTCACTCATAATCAATCACTCAGCACCTCACAGTCACTCATAATCAGTCACTCAGCACCTCACAGTCACTCATACCTCCCAATCACTCATCACTCGGCACTCAGCACTCGGCGCTCGGCACTCGCACTCAGTAGGTACCTGCGCTCACTGGGCATGTGTACAGACTCCGACTTCGGAGGGGCTCCTTCAGCCCAAGAGCTAAATAAACAGCCAAATCATGGCATCAATCACTCTCAGGCTCTCGGCCTGTCTCATATCATAAATATCCTCACAACATTGGCCCTTGGCCGCACTCAGTCAGACACTCTCAACATGCCACTCGAGCCATAAATAAAACGGGGTTCTCGACCCAATTAGTATTTCATTTCAAGAAATCGTAATATCGTCAAATAGGAGTGTCAACAATTTCACAAGAAAGACTGAGTGTAAAATCATAGTTTCAAAGTAGTGAGAATATCAGTAAAATAGCCCCCAAGGGGTTAAAACATATCGGCACTAGGCCCCAAACATGGCTCGCAGCCCAAATATTACAGAATTCTTTAGAACATAATTAACATAAGGTTTTGAGTAAATATGCAACTCATTAGTTGCCGCGGAGAGGACCTAGTCCAATCCAAAAGTCAGTACGCGCCACACACTCGTCATCTGACATGTGCGCCTTTCTAAAATCAGTGAGAAAATACGTAGTCCGGGGTTCCATACCCTCAGGACAAGATTTATAACCATTACTTACCTCTATCGGGCCGCGACGCTAGTCCGCTATGCCTTTTCCCCTCAAATTTGCTCCCGATTGCTCCGAATCTAGCCAAAACCAGTTCAACATCATTAATATATACTCAAGGAACACAACTGAATCGAAAATTATCAATTTAATCAAACATCTGGAAATTCGGCCAAACTCGGGCCCACATCTCGGAATTCAATAATTTTTACATCATTAGAAACCTCGTCCTCCCACGATTCTATACATACCAAGAACACCAACATAAAACCACAATTGCCATTCCAAACCTCAAAAGAAATCCTAATTCTTTCCTTCCATTTTTCCAACTTTTTCCTACCCAAATCCTTAAATTTTGCCTAATCTTAACAAAATAGCATAGGAACGGGATTAACAACCAAAGAACTTACCTTTACTGAAGAACTTTGAAATTCTCTCTCAAAACCACCTTCAATGGACTCCTCTCGCATGCAAATTGATGAAAACTAATAAATTTCGCGGAGGGGTCCTTTTTATAATGCTCTGCACAGTCATTTCCGCACCTGCGGACAATTGGCCGCACCTGCGGTCCTAGGGTGCGCACCTGTGAGACTCACTTAACTGGCCAATTCTCGCGCCTGCGACCACCTTTCCGCACCCGTGGCTTCGCAGGTGCGACAAACCCCTCGCACCTGCGGATCATTCCCTACACAGGAAAAACTCGCACCTGCGACCTTTCTCTCCGCTCCTGCGCAACCGCACCTGCGACTCCCCTTCCGCAGGTGCGAAAACACCAGCACAACAGATTTCCAAAAAGCACTCCAACTTCCCGTCAACCATCTGCAATCAATATCGAGCCCCTCAGGGCCCCAACCAAACATACCAACACACCCCGTAGAATTATTCCAACTTATTCGAGACCTCAAAACACAAGAAACAACACGAAAACACCAAATTTTCGTCAAATTCAAGCCTAAGAACTTTGAAACTCCTAAAATTCGCCAACTACGCCGAAACCAACCAAAACACCTCCGACTAAACTGAATTTTGCAGACATATGCAAAATGACATTACGAAACCGTTCAAACTTCCGGAATTCCATTTCGACCTCGATAGCCTATTTTCCACTGCCGACCGAAAATTTCCAAAAACTAACTTTCGCCAATTCAAGCCTAATTCTACTCCGGACATCCCAAAAATATTCCGAACACACTCTCAAGTCCCAAATCACCTACCGAAGCTATTCAAGCCATAAAATCCGCATTCCGAGGTCGTTTACCAATAAGTCAACTCTCAGTTGACTTTCTCAACTATTAGGCTACTTTAAAAGGCTAAATGCCTAAACTCTCACCATAACTACTCCGGACCCAAACCAACTGATCCAATACATCAAAAACAAGATAGCGATACATAACAAATAAAAAAATAGGGGAAATGGGGTAAATCTCACGGAACGACCTGTCAGGTCGTTACACATAGCCTAAAGGAATCATCTTTATTGAAAAGCAATGGTCTTCCTAAGTTTTCCTATTCAAATTCAAAAATCGACCCCGGACCCGCTTGGTCTAAACTCGAGGTTCGGACCAAAACCAATTTATCCAATCTCCTCGAGCCCGGATATGCAATTGGTATTGGAATCCGACATTAATTCGAGGTCCAATTCCATAAAATTTGAAATTTCTAAGTTATACCCAAAAACCAAATTTTTACCATTAAAACTCTAGATTTTTTGGTTGTAATCTTGTTAAAAGTTGTTAGGAATTGAAAGAGATTAGTTAGAGATCACTTACTAATGATTTGGAGAAGTTTGGGTCTTTGGAATATCGCCTATGGAGCATTAGGGTTTTAGAAAATTGCAAAAGAAGGCAAAATCCCGTCAAAAAAGCTTATATAACAGGCGGTGGGTCTAGCATTTGCGAACCTTGGGCTTTTCGAAGAGATATCGCAAATGCGAACAGGGCCCTTCGCATTTGCAACCCCAGGACCTCACATTTGCGAGATCTGAGGCCTGCACACCAGATGTTGAGGTGTTGGGGTATTTTTCTAAGTCTAGACACTCTGTAGCCTAAGCGAAACTCACCCGAGCCTTCGTGGCTCCAAACCAAACATGCACATAAGTCTGAAAACATTATACGGACTTGTTCGTGCAATCAAATCATCAAAATAACATAAAAATCTACAGATTTAGCATCAAAACTCAAGATTTCCTCAAGAACACTCAAAGTCCTAACTTTTCAATCGGACGTCCGAATTACCTCAAATCAATCCCGATTCTCATGAAACTTCACAGATAGGCTTACATAACATAACGAAATTGTTCCGGGCTCCGAAACCAAAAATTATTTTCGGGCATACGCCCAAGTCCCATATTTTACTGCATACCTCCCGGGATCGTTGGAACACATATCCGGGTCCGTTTACACAAAATGTTGACCAAAGTCAACTATAATCAAATTTTGACTCTAGAAATTACTATTTCTCATATTTTCACATAAAAGTTTTCTGGTTTCACGCCCGGACTGCACACGCAAATAGAAGTATTTAAAATTGACCTTCTTATGGCTAGTAAGCCTAGAACAGAGTCTAAATTCATAAAATGGTCCCTTGGGTCATCACAGGTCATCTCGTTCGCGACCAGGTGGTCACGTTCGCATAGAAGAAATGCAACTATCCTCCCCCAAGTCCCGTTTACACAGTGCATTTGTGTGGCATGGACCCGTTCGTGAAGCTTTAGCCCACCAGTTCTCCGTGTTCGCGTCCTGAGCTCCGCGTTCGCATAGAACATAAATGGTCGTAGTGCACTTTACTCTACGCGTTCGCGAGTGAAGCAATGAGAATACGAAGAACAATTTACCTGTGCACCAGAAACATTCATGGGAGCATAATTTCTTAAGTGTAAAACATCCTGTAGCCTACCCAAAACTCACCCAAGCCCTCGGGGCNTCAATCAAGTCTTTAGAATACGCAACTTTTACTCAATCAATTCTCTCAAGACTTTTTAATATAAATTGGTGATGTTTTACTAATTCTACTAACAACAATAATAACTAACAATTACTAACAATGTGTTGTAAACAATTATGATAAAGGCCTAAGGTTATGGTTTCCCCCGTTGGTGAACTTACTTCTCAGATATTTCCTATAACTTGATTAATTATATCTATCAATCATGAACACTCTATTACCATAAATCTCTCTCAAGTACTTACGATAATTTACTAGACGCACTCTTTCAAGTTACGCTAGCTAGATTTCTTGACAGTTCACTTTAGATTGCATCCGAAGTATCGTTATTTCTAATCCAACTTCTAAACCATCGGTTATGACTTTCGTCTATACACTGGGAGTGGTGTTGTTCAAACAGTTACCTAAATATGCACTCCCTCTCAAGTAGATACACACTAAATAGGCACAGCCAATTGATGGCCATTCAATTAGCTACAACAAGAACGTCGTTGAACAAATAGAGATGAACGATCAACCAAACTATATTAATATCACCATATGTTTGTCCCACAACGGGTTCCACCAAAACCCTAGATTAAGAAAATTAGCTACTCATATTCATAAGTATCAAATCTAAAATAACGTGCATAATTGAATTACAGAGTAATGAATTAAGGAGATAAAAATCAGTGTTTTTGTTTTGCTGAGTAGTAATCCACAGGTTTTTCTTCACTTTAATGACTTCCTCTCTTCGAATCCCCCTTCAAGTTGTGTTTTTGGGGTCTATTTATATGTTTGGGATAAACCCTAAATGTGTAGGAAACTTCTATTCCAACTGGGAGACACTTAAACTCTTCAAAAACTCAAATTTAGCCGGAACAGGGGCTTGGCGTTTGGGCCCTGACGCCTGGATAACGCCAGGCTAAGGCAGGCGTTTGGGCTCTAACGCCTGGCTAACGCCAGACAGGGTCAGGCGTTTGGGCTCTAACGCCTGGCTAACGCCAGGCAGGGTCAGGCATATGGGCTCTGGCGCCTGGCTAACGCCAGACAGGGTCAGGCGTTTGGGCTCAAACGCCCGGCTATAGCCCGGTGCACTCCTCCTCGCCTCTTGAGCGCATTTTCGATGTATTTGCATCCCTTTAGCTCAGCTTCCATCTCCAATTCACCTACACATGAAATAGACTCTATTATGCACATAAAAAGTGTATTTTTATCATTAATGCACATAAAATGTAGGGCATATAACATGTTAAACCATGAATTCTAGCCTCGCATCAGGGCTCCAAACCAAACATGCACGCAAGTTTAAGAAAATCATACGGACTCGATTAAGCGGTCAAATCATGAAAATAAAAAACTCATCATTTTTCTCAAGAACACTCAAATTTCACTATTTCTCAACCGGGCGTCCGAATCACGTCAAATAAATTCTGATTCTTACCAAATTTCACAGACATGACATATATATCATAACAAACCTGTATCGAGCTCCTAAACCAAAATACGGGCCCTATACCAATGGTTTCAAACATTAATTCATTTATTTATTTCATGGAAAATCCAGCAAAACAAGTTTCTTTAAAAATTGATTTCTAAGCCTAGGGACATCAGAATTCAATTCCTGGCATACGCCCAAGTCCCATATTTTAATGCGGACCTGCCGGAATCATCGGAACACAAAGACGAGTCTATTTACTTAAAATGTTGAACATAAGTCAACTAAAACTAAATTTTAAATTCTAAAATTATTACTTCTCATATTTTCATATAATAGCTTTTCGTTTTCACGCCCGGACTGCGCATGCAAATCAAGGTAAATAAAAATAATATTTTTAAGGCTAATAAGCCTGGAATGGAGTCTTAATTTATAAGATGACCCTTTCGGTCATCACATCGACAATGTGGTTATTAAGCAATGTCACAGATATGATAACACAAGACAAATTGATTTATGACTCCAAAAGTGATATCAATAATTAGAAATACATACCCTAGCAAGACACTTTGGAAAAAGACAGCAAAGTCCAACCCCACATGGTCAATAAGCTAAGGTTCAGGCATTTTCAGTCCATCTGGTATCCAGTTTATGAACCTTATATACGCCCTCCAATCAACATTACTTGCTAAAAAAAATTTAGTCAAAATTCTGCAATCAATGGTAGTATTACTCTCCAACTGCTATTAAATGTTTAATATTGTTGTATGATGTTATGGCCGAAAGTGAGATGAAGTTGGTTTTACAAACTCCCATCGAGAAAAGAGTATCGGAAAGTGGATTGTCCGTGTTAGGAGAAGGTAATGCTTGCAATGCAAAAATATCTTCTTTGAAGATGTATGACAAGAGGAGTAGATCCGCTAATAAGGCATCAGCAGTAGGACAACATGACAACTTCAATTCTCAACTCTCTAGCAACAAGGTTTGCTGAGTCGTTAAGAAAGAAAAGAATCCATGACTGGCTACTGAAATGGCTTTAACTATGCAATTAAGAAAGTAAAGATTTTTATTTTGCGCAAGTTATATGTAGAGACGAATCGTCTAAATATTGATCTACATTCATTTTTATTAATCATGAATTTAATTAATAGTTATTTCAATCTTTCTATTAAGGTTTTTGATGCAAAATGTTAGTTACTTCAAGTCAACTGAACTTTTGTGGCATGACTAATACCTATAAATTTGAGCTTTATGGAGCGCCCATTCACACAATAGTTTTGAATTGATATAGTGGATGAAAGCAGCTCTCTCCCTAGCAAATGAGCTCTAACATCTGTACTTGGTGTGAACAACTAATTTTTGACCATACCTAAATTATATATTATTTTAGTGTAAATATTTCTTTAGGCCTAATTTTGATGTTATAAAGTTTTATCTTATTCTTCATAGATTTTAGTCGATTTAATTTTAATTTTTTAAAATATTCATATTCTTAAAATATCGATTTTATTTTTCTATTTACAAAAAAAAATTCACAAATACAAATGTATATGTACATATATATATATATATATATATATATATATATATATATATATATATATATATATATATATATATATATATATATATATATATATATATATTATTTCAATTAGAATTCTTATAAGTAAGCTATAGAACCTTTCTTACTATCATTTAAAGTACATGTAAATCTTTTATTTTTCGGCAGTATAAAAAATTTTAGTTAATCTTCTTATCTTTATAATTTAATTTATTTTTCAAAAAAAAAAAAACGAACTTTAATAGAGAATTTTTTCTTAAAATCAGATTTTTTCAATATTTTTGTTTTACTTTGCTAATCTCATTATTCCCACTTTTCTAGTCTAACTCCCCACTCTTCACTGACTCACTTTCACTCTCCCTCACGTCTCCCTCATATCCATCCATCACTTCCCACTTCCCCCACTTATCTCACCATTAATTCATACATCTAAAAATAAACACACACACAGTCGTTCCCTAGGCTCTCCATCTGAAAAATCGCTCCTTCTTCTTCAAGAATAAAAAAAAAACAGGAGACCACCCATTCAATGACCTTTAGCGGTGGAGAGCTCTCATTTTCTCTGATTTTTCAAGAACAAAAGAGAGAGCAGGGGAAAAAACAAAAATAATATCCTAAGCTAAGAAAGGAGCAGCTATGAGCAGACTCCAAACTCACCCAAGCCCTCGGGGCTCAAAACCAAACATGCACGCAAGTCTAAAAATATCATACAGACTTGCTCGAGCGATCAAATCATGAAAATAACATCTAAAACTATGAATTTAACCTCAAGACTCATCATTTTTCTCAGGAACACTCAAATTTTACTATTTCTTAACCGGATGTCAGAATCACGTCAAATAAATTCCGATTCTTACCAAATTTCACATATAGGACATAAATGTAATAACAAACCTGTATCGAGCTCTAGAACCAAAATATGGTCCCGATACCAATGGTTTCAAACATTAGTTCATTTCTTTATTTCATTGAAAATCCAGCAAAACAGTTTTCAATTGATTTCTAAGGCTAGGGAGCTCGGAATTCAATTCCGGGCGGTTGGTTGATTTCCCAATGCACACGCAAGTGTACGTGGTCGACAAGTAATATAGGAATTGAA
>ML409173.1:0-18245 GCA_005239525.1 Nicotiana knightiana | reverse complement strand
TCACTTTAAGTGGAAAAACTCCCATACCCCCTTTGGGGCGTATAATAAAGGAGGTGTGACAATTGAGACAAATCCAGACCTTGAGGAGTCCTCTGGATTTTAATTCCTAGAATTACATCGGCAACTCCTAAGTCTTTCATATCAAACTTACTAGCAAGCATACGCTTAGTAGCTTGAATGTCGGCAATGTCTTTGCTCATTATTAGCATATCATCAACATATAAGCAAACAATGACTATATGATTTGGAACGTTCTTAATGTAAACACATTTATCACATTCATTAATCTTAAAGCCATTTGACAACATTGTTTGGTCAAATTTCGCATGCCATTGCTTGGATGCTTGTTTTAGTCCGTAAAGGGACTTAACAAGTCGGCACACCTTCTTTTCTTTTCCCGGAACCACAAATCCTTCAGGTTGGTTCATGTAAATTTCTTCCTCCAGATCACCATATAAGAAGGCTGTTTTTACATCCATATGATGGATTTGAAGACCATACAAGGCGGCTAACGATACTAGCATCCGAATGGATGTAATTCTTGTTACCGACGAGTATGTGTCAAAATAGTCAAGACCCTCTCGCTGTCTAAATCCTTTGACAAAAAGTATTGCCTTGTATTTGTCAATAGTACCATCGTCTTTCATTTTCTTCTTGAAAATCCATTTAGAACCCAAAGTTTTGTTACCTGGAGGAAGATCAACCAATTCCCAAGTGTGGTTGCTCAATATGGATTCTATTTCACTATTGACAGCCTCTTTCCAATATTGTGCTTCTGAGGAAGACATTGCTTCCTTGAAGGTTCGAGGCTCATTTTCTAGCAGGAAAGTCAGAAAATATTGACCGAATGAAGTAGATGTCCTTTGACGTTTACTTCTTCTTGGATTTTTCTCATTAGGCATACCATCTGTTGTTTCCTCTCGATGTCGTTTTGACTTTTGGTAGGACAATTCACTTTCCTTTTTATACAGATAAATAGTTTCAAAGAATTCGGCAATGTCTGATTCTATTATCGTATTAACATGGATCTCAGGATTTTCTGATTTATGAACCAGAAACCGATATGCCTTGCTATTGGTTACATATCCAATAAATACACAATCAACCGTTTTTGAACCTATCTTCACCCTTTTAGGCTTAGGAACTTGTACTTTAGCTAAACACCCCCACACTTTGAAGTATTTCAAGCTGGGTTTCCTTTCTTTCCATTTTTCGTACGGGATGGACTTTGTTTTACTGTGGGGTACACGGTTGATTATTCGGTTTGTTGTAAGTATAGCTTCCCCCCACAAGTTCTGTGGTAAACTAGAACTTATTAACAAGGCATTCATCATCTCCTTTAATGTTCGATTCTTTCTTTCCGCAATTCCGTTAGATTGAGGAGAGTACGGGGCAGTTGTTTGGTGAATAATGCCATTTTCCAAACATATTTGTTCAAAAGGAGATTCATATTCTCCACCCCTATCACTTCTTATCATTTTGATCTTTTTGTTAAGTTGTGTTTCAACTTCATTCTTGTATTGCTTGAATGCATCAATTGCTTCATCTTTACTACTAAGTAGGTAAACATAGCAATATCTCGTACTATCGTAAATAATAGTGATGAAGTACTTTTTCCCATTGCGAGATGGTGTAGACTTCATGTCGCAAATATCTGTGTGAATTAAATCTAAAGGACTTGAATTCCTTTCGACATACTTATAAATATGCTTAGAATACTTTGATTCCACACAGATTTGACATTTTGAGTTAATGCAATCAAATTTTGGCAATACTTCCAAATTAATCATTTTCCGTAATGTTTTGAAGTTGACGTGGCCTAAGCGCGCATGCCATAAAGTGTTTGACTCAACTAAGTAAGAAGAAGCTTCAACTTTATTGATAAGAATAACTATTACATTTAGCTTAAAAAGGCCCTCATTAAGGTAACCTTTGCCTACATACATATCATTCTTACCTAAAACAACACTATTGGAAACAAACACACACTTAATCCATTTTTGACAAGAAGTGTTGTAGATACTAAATATGAGAATTTCTGGAACATGGAGAACTTTATTTAAAGTCACAATTTTTCCAGATGTCATCTTCAANATGGCACACAAGTCCTCCACTTCTACCACATTTGCTTGATTCTTCTTCTTTTGTGACTCTTTCTTTGGAGCACGACAATCTATGGCCTTATGCCCGGGCTTTCCACAGTTGTGACAACTACCTTTAAACTATTTCTTGTTCGGGTAATTCTTTGGTCCAGATGCCTTCTTTCTTTTCTTTTTATTTTCCTGTGCTTCCTCAACAATGTTAGCTCCCATTATTGCCGAGTTTCCACGTGACTTCTTTTCAGCATTTTTATTGTCTTCTTCTATCCTTAGACGAACAATTAGATCCTCAAGTGTCATCTCTTTGCGCTCTTANTGTACTTTTTCTCAAGAGCGTTCCATAAATCTTTTGAAGTTTCCATGACACTATAAACATTATACAAGCCATCCTCCAAACAACTTAAAATGTAGTTTCTGCATAGGAAATCAGAGTATTTCCATGCTTCAGTTACCACAAATCGTTCAGCCTCAGGAGTATCTTCTCCCACAACTGGAACATCCTCCTTAATGAATCGTTGCAGGCTTAGTGTAGTTAGATAGAATAGCATCTTCATCTGCCAACATTTGAAGTCTGTACCGGAAAATTTCCTGGGTTTTTCTGCCGGTGCCATTGTATGTGCTGGTCTTGACGAAGCAGCAGCACTCGATGAAGCACCCGTTCCAGCAGCATTTCCAATAATTTGGTTTTCATTCGTCATGTTTCTGTAGAGTTGGAAACAAATATTNACCTTCCTGCAACAGTGGCAATACAAATTGCAGGATACCAACGAACTCAAAGAACGGAGCAAAATCACACTTACGAATTTGAAAGAGAGACTGCGAAGTAGAGCAGTACTTTTAAGAAGGAAATTCTGGATTTTCAGTAAGTGAAAAGGAAGCCATGCCTCGGAATTTATAGGCAGTGTGATGTCTATTCAGAAGGGAAAGGCAGCGTTTGGATTATACGTTTAAGTTAATTCCGTTAATGAACTGGTTGTCACTTAATTAATTCTTAAATAATTAATTAAATAACTTTTGTCCAAAAATAATCTTATAGATCGTTTTCCAAATCCAAATCCAAATCCAAAGCCGAAACCGAAGCCGAAGCGGAAGCCGAAGCCGAAGCCGAGCCGAGCGACGACGACGGCGCGAGGGTTCATTCTCTTCAACTCCTTTTAAGAGCTCTAAGAAGTGATTCTATATTTATACACACAAGTGTAGTTGTCTTTCACCAATGTGGTACAAAGTTCATGACAAAGCTCACTTGATTCAAATTTTCATTTCCCTCCATTTTATTTCTCACCATTTTTCAATTCACACTCCTTGTCTTTAAAGCCCAATGGCTTTAAAGTCCAACATGCCCGATATATGGGCGATCATATTCAAAAAGATGAGATTCGTAAATATTTTTGTAGCACGTTAGGACCGAAATAATCAGATGTTATGTGATAGCTAGTAAAGCAAATCTTGAATGACGATAAGTGCGACAATAAAAGAGAAATATACTAAAACAGACACAGACATTTAACGTGGTACGACCAATTGACCTACGTCCACGGGCGGAGATAAGCAATTCACTGTAATAAGAAAAAGTATAAAATATTAAGAGAACAACCTCACGAAATGGCAAACACAAGTAACACTTGTCCCGTAAAGTTTTCTCCCTAGACATGACTCTCAAATCCCATATGGCTACATTTTGGATGCTCCTGAATGAGAAGGAAGGATCCTCCATTTATAGAAGCCCAAATCTTTTCCTACAAGAAAAAGGACTAGCCAAGCATGGAAGAATTATAATTTTTTCCTATAAAAAGGAAAACCCAATTATGGTAAATATATTGTCCTTTCCTTCAAGAAATAGGAAAACCAAATATGGTAAGAAAATTAGGACAACCTCTAATAATTCTCCCTATTGGTCTGAATATTTTGATAAAATAAATCTGATCCACCTTCTTCATATAGCCTTCAACAGGTGGCATCTCCAAATCTCCACCGCAAAGTTTTGTCTCAACGTGAGTAACACTCTGACCAAATTTCTCAAACAAAAATCATAATTATCGCCAAAGAAGTTGTGGCTAGAACTAAACCCGCCAAGATGAACATGTCTTGAACCTCGGTCTGATACCACTTGTTAGGACCGAAACAATCAAGTATTATGCGGGAGCTAGTAAAGCAATCCTTGAATGATGATAAGTCCGACAACAAAAGAAAAATATACTAAAAGAGACACAAACATTTAACGTGGTTCGGCCGATTGACCTACGTCCAGGGGCGGAGATGAGCAATTCACTATAATAAAAAATAGTAGAAAATATCGAGAGAATAACCTCACGAAGAGGCAAACACAAGTGACACACTAATACTTGTCCCGTAAAATTTTCCCCCTAAACACGACTCGCAAACCCCATATGACTACATTGTGGATGCTCCTGAATGAGAAGGAAGGATCCTTCAAACCTTTTCCTACAAGAAAAAAAACTATTCAAACATGAAAGAATTATAATTTCCTTTTACAAAAAGGAAAACTCAACTATGATAAATATATTATCTTTTAGGAAAATAAAATGTTATAAGAAAAATTACAACAACCCCTGACATGATATTCCACTTATTATCAAGTCAACACTCAGTGCACTCAAGTCCAGTGAAGACAGAAGAAGGTTCCTCCCAACTTTTATATATTTTGATCATTTGATGGGTGTTTTTTAATATATTTATATATCAGAAAAGTAAGAAAAACTTAGTCAAGAGGCAATTGAATAAATATTGAATTGTCCTTGAATCCTTTCAAAGTTACTAACTTAAAAAGGTGGAAATGGAGTTGTCCACCTATATATAGTAATATTTTTCATTTAAAAACGTTTACCCATTTCGCTAAAACTAAGTTCCACTTTGTGGGGCACCGTCCATCAACATGATCACTAATATGTGTTGTGCATAACGGAATGTACTTTTGCTTTTGAAAAAAGGTGTTTAAGAAAATTAATTATTTTGCTATATGATCGTCAGAAAATAATTTTAAGGAGTCTTTATTGATTGCGTAACAAAATATTAGCGGGTCACTATAAGTTAAACGTTGTTGATAGAGTAAAAAATGTTTACATTATCGGCGTATATTATATAATTTTTTTTCTTTTTCATTTTCTTTATATTATTTAATTAACAGGAGTCGAAAATATTTGATTGAACAACAACGTCCTACACACCCACTTAAAACTCAAACCATACATTACGATTAGAACTACGTCCTATTGGCGAGACCATAAACATATATAATTGAAAGAGCTTGTTTGAAGATTTATTTACTCTAAATTCGAATTTATTGTCATGAACGAATAGATCTGACAAGGATGGTTATTTTCCAATTAAAAACACGTGTTTTTATTCAGTTTCACCCTTTTGTATTATTCCATTTCGCATTTCCCCTTCATAATACATATTATATCCCTTTTGTGTGGAGCTGAATTTAGAATATTAAGTCAAGTTGTGTACAACTCTATTAAATTCATCATTCTCTGGTTATACTTGGTGCAAATAATAGTAGGTAACCAACATCTTTCTCTTTTTCTCTCTTCACTCCATATCTTTACTTAGACCCTTAATATACCGGAGGTAAAAGTATTCATCAACTTTTACAACTCTCATTCGTCAAAATAATATTCTGTACTAATTTAAAATTATTTATCCACCACCTCTGCTTACAAGTTAGGAGTTAGCACAATATCCTCCGCTCCTCATGGTCATGGGTATTATATATATACATTGTTTTTGGGTTTCCCCTATGATGTCACTGATTCGAATTCATGTCAAAAAGTCTTATTTTAGTACTGGAATAAGGGATTTTTACTCGAGATGAAATGAAAATACTTACGATTTTACCGGAACCTTGATGGAAGACATTTTCTATATATATTTTCTCCTAGCGTACAGAATATTACACAAAGTCATTTCCTCTCATTGTTTGCATCATTTCCTAGAGAATAGAGAGGGAAACAGGAGGGGAGATACATAAAAAGAATACACTGTCGTGCTCTACAGTGCCAAACATCAAAAATCACTTTTTCTTTCAGTCTAGTCATATAGTGATTTATACCTTAACGAAAAACCGTTACATTAAATTACCCGCTGATTTGAGCAGCCTTTTTTTCATTTCTAGCCACTGTTCATATTACAGGTACTGTGTTTTGAAATACCCATATGATTGTTTTCGCCTTTTTTTCGGGCAAAGATAGTCTCTTTTTTCATGTTTTTATGACCCTTAGCTTTTTTGGTCGGAATTTGAGCTAGCTGCTTCTGTTTTTTTTAATGATTTTTGTCTCGATAGTTCATAAACTTTCATTCATTCTTCTTTGGCTTTTCTTGAATTTTGAAACACCTTTTTCCCTTTCTCTATATTTTCGATACTTGGAAATTCTTTTGCTGGACCTTTATGAAACTTTTGGAGTTGCTGTGATTCTCGTGGTTCTATATTCTTTTTCCTTCAAATTTCTTTCTTATTATGTAGGTGATAATTCCATATGTTCGTAGTGGAATTAATGTATGCTACAAAAATATTAATTAATATTTGGTTCAATTTGAGTCAAGCATAATGAATATAGAGGATTCTTATAACCAATTTCAGCTTGTTTGAGATTAAGACGAAATTTTAATTGTTGTTGTATAGTTAGTAGCCACCAATTCAGCTTGCTTTCATTTCATTTCATCTTAACTTTTCACCTTCATCATGTATCTTCTTTGGATATGTAGTTGCGAAATTCCACGGAAACTTTTATCAGAACATCAATGGATGTGTTTTTATTTTATTTTAGTCTTTTTTGACTAAGTTCTTCGTGCTGACCAAGTGGACCAACGTCAATGATGTGCCATTTTCCGTCCATCGGATTGGGATATAGGAGAGCTGATATATTTTAATAAATTCTTTGATAGCTTCCATGAACTTTCTCCTTTTGATATTGGCTCATATCCTAGTGGTTATATGGGTGGAAATAACTTATGTAAAATATGCCCTCTTTTTTGGATCTGACGCATAGCAGAAGGTTAGTACTAAGGTTTTCATTATATTGGTCAAACCTGCTCAACTTTGAACTTACTTTTGTTCTATCCTATACCCATACTACGCCTCTTCCCCCTCGTTCTCTCTCCCTCAGGTTACATTCTGTACTTCACCGTAAGTTAATCTTCATAATTAATCTTAAACAAGTAGTATATTACCCTGTTGAAATTGATGTTTTCTTCTTTTTGATTGGTTTTTCCTTTGTCTTTTGAAAGTGGTCAACCCCTATTAGTTTGGGACTAAAGGAGCTTAATTTATGCTATACTTACAACATTGCAGATTGTTAATTACAGGAAGAGACAGTGAAGATGGTGGAGAAGACAGAGATGAACTTTAATCCAGAAGAAGTAATTGAGGAATTTGAAGCGTTGACCAAAGAAGCTGGTAAAGTTCAAGAAGAGACTCTTACAAAGATTCTAAAAGAGAATGGAAGCACAGTGTATTTACAGCAATGGGGTCTAAATGGAAGAACTGACGCTGATTCTTTCACAGCTTGTGTTCCTCTTGTCACTCACAAAGATTTAGAGCCTTACATTCAAAGAATTGCTGATGGGGATCTTTCCCCTGTTCTCACTGAAAAAACCATTACAACCATCTCATTAAGGTATCACATCTTAACTATTTTCTCCATTTTATGGACCAATATTGCACCTTATTCACAAACTACCGCCGACTCATTCACTATATATAAAAGTCAAAGTTTTTCTCGGAACCGATCTGCTATGTTATAATAGTAATTCAGTATAGCAGCAAGAAAATATCGGAACAAGGAATATAGATGTTTGATTAGTTGCAATCAACTATGTGAAAAAAGAAAGGAGGATTCTTGGTACTTGCATGAAGATTTTTCTTGGAGGTGGGGTGCCATAAAGTTGAAATTTTTTAGAAAGTTTAACAGAATTTTTTTGTTGTTGCAGTTCGGGTACAACACAGGGAAGGCCAAAGTTTGTACCTTTCAATAATGAATTGATGGAATCCACTATGCAGATATACAAAACTTCTTTTGCCTTTAGGAATAGGTAATGCAGTTTTGCTGTGTCATTTTGTCATACGTGAAGCAAATATGGGAAAAAGACAACACTTCAACATCTTCTTGAAAATGAATTCAATTTTGGCTTTCACCTTTATCTGTCATATAACGGAGGGGACTACTTTTTTTTTATCATAGTACTGATAATTAGAGTTTCATCCTGAAGGGTAAAAGTTCACGTGATGAAATATGTGGGGACAGATTCCCAACTTCTGTCACATTTTCTGGTAACCACAGACGGAAAATTGTTTGAGTAATTTGTACTCGTTGGCTAGTATTGCTTTGCTTAATGTTATGACTAACTATTTCTCTTTTTAAAAACAATTTTATTTGTATTTTTTGCAGAGAATTTCCAGTTGGGAATGGGAAGGCTTTGCAGTTCATTTACAGCAGCAAGCAGTTCAAGACAAAGGGAGGTTTGGCAGCTGGAACTGCAACTACCAATGTATATCGTAATGCACAGTTCAAGGAAACAATGAAGGCAATGCAAACCCCATGTTGTAGCCCTGACGAAGTTATATTTGGTCCTGATTTTCACCAATCTTTATACTGCCATCTTTTGTGTGGACTCATTTTCCGGGACGAAGTGCAAATTATCTCCTCTACATTTGCTCACAGCATTGTCCATGCTTTTAGAACTTTCGAACAAGTGTGGGAAGAAATTGTTGTAGACATAAGAGGAGGAGTCCTGTCTAGCCGAGTCACGGTCCCCTCCATTAGATCAGCAATGTCGAAATTGCTGAAGCCTGATCCAGAACAGGCTGATACTATTTTTAGAAAGTGTTCGGGATTAAGCAATTGGTATGGTTTGATTCCTGTACTATTCCCAAATGCCAAGTACATATACGGAATAATGACGGGGTCTATGGAACCTTACCTCAAGAAATTGAGGCATTATGCAGGGGAGCTACCATTACAAAGTGCAGATTATGGGTCTTCTGAAGGATGGATTGGAGCTAATGTCAATCCTAAGTTGCCCCCTGAGCTAGTTACTTATGCTGTGCTTCCTAATATTGGTTATTTTGAATTCATTCCTCTAAGGGGAAATTTAGACGGCCTTGAGCCTAAACCGGTGGGTCTTGCTCAAGTTAAACTTGGTGAAGAGTATGAAATTGTTGTCACCAATTTTGCTGGTACAATTTTCTTCCTCCTACTATCCCTGTCTGAGATTGTTTTGTCAGTGACTTGTGTGAATTTATGATGCAAACATAACTTTGTTATCATGATACAGAGCCTGACACTTACTGATATAGTGTATTTTTCATCTACTTCTTTTTCAATTTTAGCAGGGACACTTTATGTATTTGAGAAGTGGTAGCTGAATCTTGGTGTCCGTTTTGTTGAACTATTTCAGGAAAATATGATTATTTGAGAAGTGGTACCTTAATATAAAAGTATAATTTTAGAAAGATTTTACTATATACATGAAGTCCTGCATCTTTTGCTGTACATATTTGTGCTTATCCACATGCCTGCATGTGGGTGCCGTTCATATTCTCTTGACCTCTTCCTCATTGTTGTTAAGCATGTTTATTATCTAGAGAAGTGCTAATTAATTAGTACGTACTTAATATTTTACACTTCTTGAGGAATAGAAAGTTCAAAATAGTACTGCGTTTTGCCTTCAAATATTTGTTTAGTTGTTTGATGTACTTCATCACTTGTAATACATTTATTAAAGCACGTTACTTGGGTTATCGTTTGTCTTACTCTATGTATTCTACTAAGTAGGTGATTACCGTTGAGAGCGATTTTATAATCTGTTACCTTTAAAGAAGAGGAGTGTGACTTTGAAGGAAAAGTAGTGAGGAGTTTCATCTTTTTTCATGGCTTTAAATTCTTGATTTTTCAAGTATTGGCCAAAATTTGAACAATTTTGTACATGTAATATGCAGGATTGTATCGTTACAGACTCGGTGATGTTGTGAAAATAAAAGGATTCCACAATGCCACGCCAGAACTGCAGTTCATTTGCCGCAGAAATCTTTTGCTAAGCATTAACATTGACAAGAACACTGAGAAAGATTTACAGCTAGCCGTGGAAGCAGCAGCTAAGCTCTTAGTAGATGAAAACTCAGAGGTAGTCGATTTCACGAGCCACGTGAATGTTGCAGCTGAACCAGGGCACTACGTGGTTTTCTGGGAACTCAGTGGTGAAGCAAGTGATGAAACATTGCAAGAATGCTGCAATTGTTTGGATAAATCATTCGTCGATGCAGGCTACCTGGGCTCTCGGAAGGCTAATGCCATTGGAGCGCTTGAGCTTAGGATTGTGAAGAGAGGAACATTCCATAAGATATTAGATCATTTTGTAGGATTAGGTGGTGCTGTTAGCCAGTTCAAGACCCCAAGATGTGTTGGTCCAAACAATAGCACACTGCTGCAAATACTATGTAATGATGTTGTTAATAGCTATTTTAGTACTGCCTTCTGCTGATGTTGAACTTGAATTTAGCTTTTAGCAATGTATTCTTAATAATTGTACAAAAATTGAAGAGTTGTATGCAAAAGAAAATGAAGCTTAGTTGTTGGTTTTTGTTAATGAAGCTTATGCACTGTTTGGACTGATAAAAGAAGTTGGTTTGTGGAAAGTGTACTAAAGTGATGAAGACATTTACTATTCAACTCTTACACTATTAGCCAAGGACCAATATACCCTAAGGCAGTAATGCGTTGAAACATCCAACCTATCAAATTACAGTTGGCATTTTAAGTTTTTTAACATTGCATGTACTTAATTAAAGAAAATTTCCAGAAATCACTATTGTTCAGTGGCTATTAACTTCTTATAGCTATGATATACATAATTACTTTCTATAACTACTATTCAGTTGTTACGATAGTGTATTCGCTGTATTCGCGATGTTGTATTCATGAATACAACAACAAAAAGTGCCTAAAATCAGGTAGTCCAGCTGTACGCACATGTATTCGCGCCATGTATTCATGAATACAACAGCAAAAACGCCTAAAATTAGGGCAATCCAGGTGTACATGCATGTATTCGCGTTGTTGTATTCATGAACGCAGCAGTAAAAAGCGCCAAAAATTAGGGCAATTTAGTTGTATGCGTACGCGCCATGTATTCATGAATACAACAACAAAAAGCGCCTAAAATCAGGGTAGTCCAGTTGTACGCGCATGTATTCGTGCTGCTATATTCATGAATACAGCTGTAAAAAGCGTCTAAAATTAGGACAGTCCAGTTGTATGCGCATGTATTCGCGCCATGTATTCATGAATACAGTAACGACAATCACCTTAAAACTAGGTATGTCCAGTTATCTAAGAGAGGAAAAACATAAATAGCGTATTTCATGCTTCAATAATAGTATATACCATAAATACTTATTTTGCTATAAAATATAAAAAGTAGCTATAGAAAATAATATTTTAAAATAATTTTGATTTATAATATATAGGATGTATACATTTGCTATAGGAGGTAACTATAAGTAGATGCTGGTGCATATGGGTAATTCACCTCTGGGACAAATATGATGGCATAGGAGCACACAAAGTCTCACTACACATAAATTGTAGGCCAAAAAGAATAGGGAGTGATGATACTAGTGATTCCCCACAAGCTGCGGGACCTTTGCACTCTAGGCAGTGGACAGTGGCGTACGCAGGAATTTTTGTAAACGATTCATCATTAGACGTGAAAAATAATAAATTAAAATACTATCATATTTTTAAAAACAACCAATAAAAAAGTACAACTTACAAAGGAAGCAGTCCAATTTAAAAATTGTATTGTGCTGGTCTCTTTAGTTATGACTTAGGATCCATTCAGTGCTTTGATACTAAATGGCCCCTTTGGGGATGTATTGTTTTTACTTTTTGGATGAGGCATAAAAGTATTAAAACATAAAATGAACGTACGGAGGATCGAACTCGCGGCCACACACAGAATTATTCAACATCTAATCGGTTAAGCTACAGAGATCTTCGTTACAAGTGTTGTCACTTTATTTAATTTTATTAGTTTTTTGTTTTTTCATTTTAATTATATACAAATAATTATTAAATATTTTCGACGAAGCAGTGTCACGTGACACCGCTTGGGCTAAGGTAGATCCGCCCCTGGTCGTGGATCTCCTGATGACGGCTAGCTGCTCTCTGCTCTTCTTATAAGTTTAGTGCCAACTCCGTTAGGTATAGGTATGGAGTCTTCTACAAGTCGCATTATTAGTCGATGCCCTGATTTTGGAAGCAGACGAGATGCCTTTGCTGGGGAAACCCATCCTTGCATACTTTTATTGTATTCGCTTTTTTTTTAACATAAATGAAGCTTATATTACTTAAACAAAAGCATTACATAGTCCTAACATAATCCCATAGGATATTGCCATTGTTTATAGCGGCGAGACTATTACAAACATTAGCAGGTAAATACTTAGTACCATTACATAACTCTTGCTTGTTTCTATTTAATTCAGGTTCAACAAAAAGTGGGGGATCTAGTAGGTTTGAAGTGACTAATGACTTCCTCTGCTAGTTGATGTGCTACTCCATTTCCTTCTTTGAAGTTATGTCTGATTGTTGGGACTCTCATTTGGTGCATTAATAACCTGCAGTTGAGCAAAGTGTTGTTAGCTAAATCGTTTTCCTCATTTAACAGTTTGTTCATCTCTGAGAAGTCAGTTTCGATCTCTATTTGAGGGAACATCATCTCTACTGCTATTTTTAATCCTTGCTCCAATGCTAGCATTTTCACCTGCAATGAAGTCTCTGCATAACAAAATTTATAAAAGCCCATAATCCAGTCCCCATTGTTATTTCTAAAGACTCCTCCTATACCTGCTTGTGGAGTAGCTCTTAAGAAAGCTCCATCAATGTTAAGTTTGACAGTGTTGTGATGAGGCTTTAGCCATTTGATATCTATTTTAATCTTAGAAGTATTGAGAGGTTTGTTTCAGTGAAGAAATTATACTCCCAGGTTTGTTGGAGAACTTTAGAGGCACTCAGATCAAGATCAAGATTGTTAAAATTATTATTGTTCCTATTTCTCCAAAGGTTCCATATGGAAAATGGAAAAATATTTTCCCAATAGTTATTATGATTACTAATTTGCACTCATGAATTTTTTGGATCTACTAGCTAGTGAGAAGTGAGAGTTGAAAGTGTTTGGTTGAAGCACCATTCCCAATTTTTTCCAGAAACGAGTTGCTATGGGACTGTGGAGGAAAATGTGTTGAGCATCTTTGGGCCCTTGTTTACAAATGGGGCGCTTGTCATCTATGTTCACAACCAATATGGTGCAGGAAAGCTCTACATGGTATACGGTTATGCAGGCATTGCCAAAAGAAGTATTTTATCTTATTTGAGTGGTGAAGTTTTCATATCCAAGAGAAGTCCAATTCCGAGGTAGTATTGTGGTATAGTAGTATAAAACAAGATTTGGTTGTAAAATTTCCACTATTACTAGGTGCCCAGGTCATATAGTCCCTTTTAAGGTGGTTACTAGGAATTGGTGTAGCATTAATCTTAGTAACAATAGAGGGTGGCAGAACAAAAGAAATTTTGGAGGTTTCCCACCCATCTCCATTCATTAGATCTTGTAAAGAGAGGTTGTAATCACTCAAATGCAACGGTCCTTCCATACTTCTTCTAAGATTAGTATTGTTATGGATCCATTTAGCGAACCAAATGTTGATTTTTGAATTTTTGCAAGGGTTCCACATAATGCCTTGGTTACAAATCTTCCAACCTTTAATAAGAGCGAACCAAATAAAAGAGGTGTTAGTAATAATTTTTTTGTGGGCGTATTTCCAAGTAATGAGTTGTGCCCCGGGGTCTGATGGACTATTTAGAAGTCTCCAAGCAAGATTTGTGACTAACACTAGGATTTTTTTGAGGCTGAATGTATGCCTAAGCCACTCTCCATTTTGTCTTTGGTAACGGTCTTCCAATTAACAAGGTATAATTTTTTTGCCGGAACTAGTAGTACCCCATATAAAGTCTCTTTGAATCTTATCCATTTGGTTTAGGGTCTTAGTGGATAGCATATTATATTACATTAGGTGAGTAGGGATAGAACTTAAGGTTGATGTGGCTAGAGTAGTTCTACCCGCTATATTAAGAAAGTTAGATTTTCAATGAGATAGTATCATACGCATTTGATCAATGACAGTATGGAAGTCTTTGGGCTTTGATTTATGGCTTAACATTGGGAATCCCAGATACTTCCCAAATTCAAAGCTTATTTCATGCCAAATAAATTGGCAAAGTAGGAAGTGATACTTGTTGGGCACTTCTTTGAGAATACTAATCTAGATTTGACATAATTTATGGACAAACCTGATTCTTCCGTAAATAGTTTCAAGCAATTCTTAACACAATAGCCCGTTTTGTGGTTAGCCTTTCCTATAAGGGTTAAATCATCTGCAAGGAAAAGATGGAAAAATCTTGGACCTTCATAGCTCACTTTAACAAGGTCCCAAAGCATAGTATCAACTTGATGGTTTATGAGTCTTGAAAGAAGTTTCATGCATAAAATAAATATATATGGAGAAATTAGATCTCCTTGGCGTATGCCTCTACTAGGACTGAAGTAATTTATTTTTGTACCATTAACAAGAACCCTAATATTGCTAGTACTAATACAATGCATAATAAGTTTGGATATCTTTGGAGGAAAATTAAAGAAAGTGAGAGTTCTATAGACAAATTCCTATTCCAATTGATCGAAAGCCTTTTCAAGGTCTATTTTTAATAATATATTGAATTTAGAGCTTTTATAATTGCTCATATTATTTAAGAGCTCTTCGATAATGATAGCATTATCGCAAGCTCTCCTGTTCTTTATAAAGCTTGTTTGGATAGGATATTTAAATTGGGTAACAAAGATTTTAGGTTGTTGGCAATGATCTTGGTGATGATTTTATAGGAGGTGTTGCAAACGTTGATTGGCCTAAAAAATTTCAGATTATTAGCATTAGCAAATTTTGGAATGGGACATAAATAAATATCATTTGTACCACTGGGAGGGGATTGAGTTTCGAAGACTTTGTGGCAAAAATTAATCACTGAGTTACCAACTATATTCCAATATGTTTGGTAAAAAAAAATATATATATGCCATCTGGCCCTGGAGCCTTAAAAGGTTTGAAGGAAAATATAGCATTTGTGATTTCTTCATTTGCTAAAGGTATGTCAAGAACGCCTAGATCTAATTTTGAATAACTAGTGGCATAATTATGAAAAATAGTCCTAGAAGTATGAGATTTAGAAGTGGTGAAAGCTTGTTCAAAATAATTATAGGTGTGTTCTAGAATGGATTTGGGGTCAGTAATTCAATTTCTTTTATCATTTTTGAAGTACATTATGGAGTTGCGACGCTTTCTGTTGGATGCCATAATGTGATAGAATTTAGTATTGACATCATCTTCGTTAATCCTACAGGGTATAAGGCAGTGAATTTAGAAGCTAAACAGTCTCAAGTTTCAGCAGGAATTGTGCAGGATGCTGTTGGTAATGGAAGTAGGGTACATGAAGTTGGTCAAGGATCCGATGTTGTTAAATCCCAACATAGAACATCTGTTAATGTTATTGTAACAGTTCCAGTTACAACAGCTCTTAATAGAGTTGCTAAGGACTTGAAGGCTACTACAGTTATTGTGTTAGATCGAGGTTCAGCTGGTGTTTCTAAGGGTCCAGTTGCTGCGCAAAAAGCTGATGAAGCTGCGCATCAAGCATCTAATGGACAAGGGCAAACTAGTGTACATAAGTTAACAAAGGGGAAGAAGAAAGGAACTGGGCAGGTGCTTGACTTCTCAGGCAAATCTGGTGCAGTTCCAGCAGATATTTTTCAAAAAAAAATTCTCAAACTATAATTTCAAGCACATAATATTAAAATAGAACAAGAGACAATCCGCAGCTCACAGCTTCAGATAACCTACTTAAATGAGATTCATATTCGAACTAGTGCAAGCTTAAATGAGATTTTCAGATATTTTATATACACTTACAAGTCTCTTGCGATGCTCCCCAACACTGATAGAGCCACCTGTGTGAGTCCAGTGGCAACTCCGTTCCCAGCACAACGAATTTTTGCATTTATTTCTGACTTTTCAACACATTTAGGATCTTTCCAAAGTCTCATCCAACTTTACTTTGGAATAGAGTCCCCTTGCACCCCATTTGATTTTAGTTTGCTAACGAAATCATCATATCGTTTTGCTTCCCTATACTCCCATTGGTTCCACAAAGCACTATCAATTGAAGAATCCCAGTAGAATGCCTTCTGAAATAATTTTACAAAGTAATAACATTAATAAGTTACATATAAAAGTTAATATACTTTATAATAAATTCAATTGTGATGGATTATACCTTGAATTCTCCAAAATAAAACTTTTTTTATCTCATTTGACTTTTCCAGTTGACTCCATTAGGATAAAGTTCATGCTTGAAAGAATTAGTTATACACTCAGAGAGTTCATATGAAGGCTCTAACCTGAACAAATTAGAAGACATTATTTAAAGGCATACCATATATTAATAAAAATATACCAAAAGTAATAGTATAAGTATGGACTAACCCTGTAGGAGAAATAGATGCTTCTCTTTTTCCATCCACAAGACTTAGAAATTCTCTCATTAACTTCTTGTGCATCTAGCTCAATTACTTTCCTCAGTCCCAACTCACAAATTTGGTTCACGATTTCCTCTCCTGTTCTAAGGGATGGTGGTAGCCTTCTCACAGTCTGATCTTTACGAAAGTTTTACTATCTCTCTTAAACTGATGATTTTGGTCGAGAAACATTCTATGACTGTCAAACCAAGTTGTTTTCCCACTATGACGCAATCTAAAGGATTGTGCTTCCTCCATACAATAAGAACATGCTAAGTTACCGGTAGTATTCCATCCAGATAACATAGAATATGCTCGAATTTCATTGATTGCCCACATCAAAGAGGCCCTTAATTGAAAATTTTACTTTTTTGAGATGTCAAATGCTTCTATAGCCGTCTCCCAAAACAAGGTCAATTCCTTTATTAAAGGTTGTAGATAAACATCAATTTTTTGTTTAGGGTTGTTTGGCCCTGGAACAATGACAGTTTCAAACATGTACGCCTCTTTCATACACATCCCTGGAGGAAAATTGTATGGAGTGACAATCATTGGCCATGAAGAGTATTTACTCCCTGAATGACCAAAGGGCTGAAAACCATTGGTACATAATTCCAACCTCACATTTCTTGGTTCAACGGCAAAAAAGGGATGAGTTTCATTGAAGTGCTTCCAAGCCTTAGAGTCTGATGGATAACGCATTACGCCCTCCTCTTGAATGTGCTCATGATGCCATCTCATATCGGTTGTTGTAGCATGAGATGCATAGAGTCTATGCAATCTAGGAATCAAAGGAGAATAATATATTTTTTTGTAAGGATTTTGTTTCCTCTTATGAGAACCGGCACGATGTTTATACCTCTGGTGTCTACAAAACTTGCAAGATGTGAGGTCCTCATCTTCACCCCAATACAACATACATCTCAATCAATCTTTTCAACTGGCAAATCCAAGCTACGCACTAGCTTCTTGGTCTCATAATAGTTATCAAGCATTGTGTTATCTTCTCGTAAAGCCTCTTTCAATAATTGCATCACTAGGTTATAACCTCTTTGTGATAAAGTATCCTCCATTTTAATATTTAGCATCCTGAATGCGAGTTGAGAGAGGGAAGAACAGGGTATATTTTGCATCAACGACTTGTAGCAAATCATAAAATCTTTGGCACTTAAGTTTTGGCTCCTCCTCCATTGAAGAATTAAGCTCCGCCTCCGTTGAAGGTTCATAAGAATGAGACGACTTAGTTTCAGTATTATTATAAGACTGCCATCTCAAACCATGGCCAAAATTGGGTCCAACTGCATCCAAGACCATTTGTCGATATGGATGCTCATATCCAGATTCAGGTTGAGCGCCACCATGCAAATCACCACTAGAAGACATCTCACCAGTCATAATTTTTTTCTCCTTGATACTTTCAAAGAAAATAGTTCTCAGCAAATTCATACTGATAAAGGTGCAATTTAACAGTTTCAACATCTATGTATTTAATGTTGTGACATTTTT
>ML409172.1:33004-107088 GCA_005239525.1 Nicotiana knightiana | reverse complement strand
GTTCAAAAAATATGAAGAAAAGGGTTCTGTCAGTTTTTAAAATTGACTTTACATAGCTGGGCAGGCCTTCATCGCGTTCGCGTGGGCCTGCCCGTGTTCACATAGAGTCCTGGCCCAATGGCCTACCCGTTCGCGTTGCAGGGCTCGCGTTTGGGTAGCTTTTGCTCCTCAGGTCTTCGCGTTCGCGGTTGCAAGGTCGCGTTCGCATAGAGAATTGGGCTCCCATCCCCCAGGCCTAGTTACACTTCGCGTTCGTTGAGGGGAGGGTGCGTTCGCATAGAACAAAAAGGGGCCCCAACGTTTTTACTCTTTGCGTTCACGAATGAACCCATGCGAACGCGAAGAATAATTGAACTCGGCATCAGAAACAAAAAACCAGCAGATGTTTCTAAGTGTAAAACACCCCGTGGCCTATCTGAAACTCTCCCGAGCCCTCGGGGCTCTAACCCAAACATGCACGCAAGTCTAAAAATATCATACGGACTTGCTCGTGCGATCAAATCATGAAAATAACATGTAAAACTATGAATTAAACCTCAAAACTCATCATTTTTCTCAAGAACACTTAAGTTTCACTATTTCTCAACCGGATGTCCGAATCACGTCAGGCTCTGGAACCAAAATACGGGCCTGATACCCATGGTTTTAAACATAAATTCTTTTCTTTATTTCATTAATAATTCAACAAAATAATTTCTTTCAAAAATTGATTTCTAAGGCTTGGGACCTCGGAATTCAATTCCGGGCATATGCGCAAGTCCCATATTTTACTGCGGACCTCTCGGGATCGTCGGAACACAGATCAAGATCCGTTTACTCAAAATGTTGACTCAAGTCAACTAAAACCAAACTTTTAAATCCTAAAAATTAGTATTTGTTATATTTTCACATAAAAGTTTTTCGGTTTCACGCTCGGACTTCACACACAAATTGAGGTAGTTAAAATTAAATTGTTTTATGGCTAATAAGCCTAGAATGGAGTCTTAATTCATAAAATGACTCCTTGGGTCATCACAGTTACTCAGAGAGGCTGACTCAAACCATCTCTCAACAAAGTTACTCTGTCTCGGATGAGTTGGAGAAGGGCATTGCTGAAGTTAAAACAGTTGGCCAATTAGTAGAGTCCATGCAAGTGAGTTAGCTATTTTTATCTTCTTTCTTTGAAATTCTGAGAGACCATCTTTTCTATCTCTTTTCTTCTCATCTTTCAGCCTTTGGTTCTCCTATTTTATGGCATTAAAATGTGATTGAGCAATTAGAATATGATAAGTTTTTATATGACATTTACTCAATTTGCATAAATACGTAGATTTTCACTAATGTAATTTGGTATTAATATTGGATGGAGGACATCGCAGCACTATTTATTCACTGAAATATAGAGAGGCTGATGCTTTTTCTTTGCTTATCGGAAGCACAAAAGGGAAAAATAAGAAAAACTCTTATCATATGAATAAGCTACTGCAAATTTAGCCTTTTTTTACATAAGTTCCTCCTAAACTTGAGCTAACTAACATTTTACTAAGATAATACTATCTTTAAACACGAAATCTTATAGTCATGCAAATTGACCTATCTTTAGTCTCTGTAAAAAGGAAGTTGTGTGTAAGATATGTTTTACCACAAATCATACTTTATGTTCAGGTCTCAGATGACATTTTTGTTTCTAATGGATGACAACCGTAATATTTTTAATATAAAATATGCCTAATTTATATCATTCATGATTTGCACATATATGCTCTCTCTCAACTTGACTATTTAATGTTTTATCATTTTATTAAACATGAAGGTCCTTGTTGGATTGTTGCAAGTATTAAAAATTTAGAACTTGGAAAAGGATGGTCGTATGTCATTTGCAAGAAGCGTCAAAAGAAGGTGGATAAATAGGGAAACAATTATTAATGCCCAAACCCCAAATGTAAAAATGAAGATTATTCAGCAGTGATTAGGTAAAACCAGCAGCTTTAATTCTTTACTCCGTCAAAACATACATTTAAGTCTCAAATCAAATGTGCATTAAGGCACAAGCTTCAGGTTAGGGTAATGGATAACACTGGATCTGTTTCCCTATTGCTCTGGGACCGCGAAGCCATGTTTCTCATAGGCAAGTCCGCAAAAGAATTGAAGGAAGGATTTCTTGAGGTATATCAACTAATTAAATTCATATTTGTTATTTGAAAGATTCTAACACAAAGTTTCATTCTAGAATACTAGCGCTGTCTATCCAGTAGAGCTGAACAATATTCTTCAAAGAAAATTTATGTTTAAGGTTATTATCAAGAGCTCGAACATTCAATTGCAACAAGAAGTTTATATTGTTGTTAAGCTTACGGATGAGGAGCAACTGATTCAGAAATATAGTCACGATCCACCTTCAGATGACTTCATTGTATGTCATATTCGCTCACAAAATTCATAACATATTTAATTGCGAATTTCTTTTAAATTTCATAATTGTACTATAATTTCAAACTTATTTATTTATTAAGTTTTTATAGGACCCTGACTTCAATAATAATCAAGTCTTAGATGGAGAAAAGGAATGCGAGGTAAATATATCTCTATTTTTTAATTTGTCCTTTAAGATGACACTGATTTATATTTCTGGAAGGATATGTTCCTGAATAAATTTTCAGATCTGGAGATTTTTTTTATAACGTTAAATTGAATATTATGTTCACTTTCTTTATTCTATAGGAAGCTACAAAGTCACTATTAAAATTGTTTTAGATTATTGATTCTTCTAAATAAATTTTTTTGCACGGTATAAATTAATAAAGCTATAGGAACTGTAAGTTCACTACTGACTTTAAAAGAAATTTGTATTTTATATATGCAGGATTCCACTGAAGAGAACGAGTTAATCGATATTGCAAATACACATGCGAAGATAAGTTTAACTAATGCCGCAACTATGGTTGAAGAAGATCCAAATACGCAGTTGTGAGGAAACAAAATCAAGAGAGTATTTAAGAAGAAGAAAACAGCATAAGGTGTTTGCAAATGTAACATTTGGAGAAACCAAGAACTGTCTGATTAGTCTTATTAAAAGTTTTATTAGCCATGAACAATGTATTTGAATCATTTCAAGTTTTTCTGCTGTTTTACTTAGTTTTGAAATTTACTACTTATGGTCAAAATGTTTGAAGCTTTTCATGGTTCTTTCTGGTAGTAAAGTTTTCCTACATTCAGCTGCGTATATGGTTTTCTAGACGTACATTAAGGCCCAATGGCTTAAAGTCCAACAGCTCCATCATTCCGAGAAGAGATTAAAGAAATAGTTAATCCTAATACTGAAAAACCTATGAACTCAAAACACAATGTTGTTTGTGATCGTGCAGTAGGAGTTATTTGCAGTGAGAAAAATAGGAGCTAAGGAAGGCTGTCTCAAGAGGCAACCAACAATGGATACTAGACTGCAACGATCAACGTCCCGGGTTATAAGCGTGCACCATGGTGCAAAGGGCGAACTGAGTGTAGCAGGTTGGCCGTTATGGATAGGTTTTGTTTCACAATTTGACGTGATTTTGAGCTTTGTTATGAGTTTGCTTTGTTAATAATCTCTGCTACATATCATTATCATATCTAAAATTATATAGTCGAACCCACAAAGGAATGTGTTATGATATTAGACAACAACATTTGATCTCGAACATCTTTTCAATATAGTATTATCAAAAATATGAAAGAAAAGATTATGCATAAACCCTAAAAATATAATGTACTTTGAAAGACAAAAATAACAATCTTTGGCGCTTTTAATTGATGCAACAATAAAGACGATTTTTGTCTTTTCTATGGCTAAAGCTGCATAACTAAACATATATCACAACCATCATATTAAAGATATAAAACATATATCTTCAGTTACAAATTGGTATTCTAAAATGACATAGTCGCACACAGTAGGAAAAGTCTTATGCTATTACAACATATATATCACGAGTGTCGTATTAAGATATAAGACATATATATCACTAGTGTCGTATTAAGATATAAGATAAATAAAGTAATGCATAAACTTTATGATGTTTGGCTTAATGTATGCATATTTTGATATATATTGTCTCACATTTTGCTCATGTATCGATAAGTTGAGATGTTTAATATGATTATTTGTGCTAATTTATGATATTTTTATGTGTAGGAATCATTCGTATATAATTTGAGACGAAACGACGCGAATTGGAGCAAAATCGGGACAAAAAGACAAAAATTGAAATTTGAGGGCCACAGCCAGCGTGGGGCGCTGGCTGTGGCACAATTTACAGCAAGTATAAATTCTGAGCGCCAGGGCCAGCGCCCCACGCTTCCCTGGACGCTCAAGACGGAAAGTGACAAAAATACTCTTACATGCCTAAACCACAACCTGCTTTGCCTTTAAAATATTCACTCATGCAGACGACTTTTGTCTCTCATATACCCGAAGCTACATAGCCATTATGATTTCATAACTGATGAGAAAATAAAAAAAATCAACAATTGTCATCCGACAAATTTTTATCCATTCAATTTTTATGTGGGAATTTGAAATTGCAGAACTATATAGTCGCACACATTACAGAATATTTCAGGGTAATACATCACATATATCGGGGCATCATATTAAAGATAATTTAAATAAAAAAAAGGGTCTTAAAATGCAAAAAGCACAAAATAAAATCATATTTTTTAAAAATACACTATTGCTTCCTCCTCAAAATCAGTAGAAAGATATTATCCTATTTACGTTTGTGTTGAAAACCATATAACACACCAAAACCTAACTTCAATATTATTGTATCCAGAAAAAGAAAAGACTGGATTTATATTAAACTATAAAATTACTTTAAAAAAATGACGAAATACAAATCTATAGTTAAAAACAAAAAAGAGGCGCAGTATATGCCCTATATCGTCAACTGCATTCAACAGACAGCTCTACAAAACTTCTCACACCTAAGTCAGTTTCTACTCAATTTGACATGGAAGAAGAGAAGAAACTCGCAAGAAAAAATAGAATGAACATACGCAAGCAAAAACGGCCGAAATATTATTCGGATAATAATGGTATGAACTTTTTATCCGTCTTCGTAGATTTGCCTGACTGCTGCTTAGAGCCTCTTTGTTCTATACTTTAAAATACTACATATTTCCTAAGTCATCTTTGGGGTCATTCTTCAGCAGTAGAGTTCCTTTCTTAGTTGGACTTTGAATGTAGCAACTACATTTAAAAGTTGTTGTTATGGTATTCAAATTAACTTAATTTAACTACTAATTTCAGAGATGTGGTCACTTTTAACGTTGTTGATTGTGTTCAATTTTATAAATTGATGATCTATATCTATTTCATCTCAAAATCTGAAAACACAAAAAAATATTAGGCCGTAGTTTAATTTAATTAGTGGAATAGTCGTGAGGTTCGCCTATGTTAATTAGGACATTTATATTATATAGATACAAAAGAAACTTAACTAGAGTGATTAGAAAGCTATTTAAACTACATCTTATGATATAATGTTTCCAATGCAACTAAAAGCGTGAATAATCTCCTGTGATCTAATGTAATAATGTAGACGAGTCGAGTAATATACAATTATATCAAATTTATATTTGAGCCGGAAGCTCAGGTCCAAATCTTATCAAATGTCCTGTTTTTCCGAGGGAAGAATATGGCACAAGCATTAGTTCCCGATATTCTATTTTTTTTTTGCGGGCTAAAAAAAGTGACACGCCTTCATGCTCGTGTAATGATATGTGAATCATTTTAAAATCTTGAAGTTCTGCCTTTGAATTATTAATCGTTGGTGCTAATAATGGATTTTTCTTTGTATCTGCCTGTTAATTTGTGGATATGCACTTGTGGAAAGAAAGGTTTGGCTAGATAATTAGTAGATATGTTTATTAAATAAAAGTTATTCAATTATAGATTTTAGGCATTCATTTACTGGAATTTCACATTCCCTTCTCAGCAGGGGCGGATCTATGTATGTAACTAAGGGTGGTATGTCATCCGATCGCTCGGATAAAATTTTATATGCATACTAATATTTTCCACAAAAACACGTATATAAAAAAACAAATGGCACCCCTAGTCACATAATGACTGAAGGTGCCATGGTTTAATTGTTGAACTCCAATACGCAGCATCTAGGATGGAGACTCCTTGAATGTTTTAGTTTATTTTTCTTTTTCTTTTTCTTTTTCCTTTTCCTTTTCCTTTCTATTTTTGATGCTCCTTTTGTATATTTCTCTTATTTTCTTCATTGTTTATCACTTTTTTTGTACACTTACAGTTTTATTATTTTTTTACGTTGCATATTTACTTCCTTTATTATTTTCTGGATCTTCAAATTTTATTTAGATGTAATTTAATTATTTTTTATTTTTATCCATCTAATCTTATTTTATTAATTACAGAAAAATTTTATAATGATGCATCAGACTAATATAATATTAATCAGCTACATGTAGTTAAAAGGACATATCACATATTTTTTTATGCATAAAAAATCTTTTAAATTGGATTGAATAAATTCAAAACGGATCGAATCGAACCGAATCGACTAAATGTTTACCCTAATTTCATTTTCTTCACTGGTGGTTGGTTTGCGTTAAAATAGTGACACCCGTAGCCATCAAATTCTGGATCCGCCTCTGCTTCTCAGTGTCATGAATGACTGTATTGGCCAATGTTGGGTTAACGTCAACTTGCTTGATATTTTTTTCACTTCTTTTAGTTAGCTGATTTGTATGTTTTATGGTTTACATCATTTATTTATCCTGATACTATCAAAGGGATGCTTTCAGAAAAGAAAAGGCAACACAACCTTTAACAGACATAAAAAATAGTTAAAATTTCACACGATTACATTATACATCTTTAAAGAGTTGTGGACACGCATCATCGTCTCAATCTCAGGAACGATTTCCAAATTTACCTCATGAGAAACATTTGCAATTTGGTTTGCCAACTTCCAATGTGCAGAGAAATTATCTTCTACCGGATTTAAATGAGCTACCCCTACCGCAAGGTTCTTATTATAAGTGAATTTACTTATATAACATGAATCGTTTATATATATTAACGGCATTTTATTATAACTTATTATTAGAACTTGAGGATGTTAAGATTGATGGTGATGTACCAGTTACGTTTTTACTGAATAAAAGTTTTAGCTATTAAATTAACCAAAAAAACTACATTTATATTGATATTCAAAATAATGGTAGCTTGATTAAATATTTAACATAATAGTACGTGATAATAATCACAGAAAATAATGATGCAATGGAAGATGAAGATGAGTATGAAGCTACGTCTATCTTAACACAAATAATGATTCATTCATGTTCACTTTTTCAATTTATATGGCTAATTTAATATGATTTTAATGTTATGCTATTTAGAGCGTGATGTTGGGTATGCAATTATTGACAATGAAGGTATGTATATTATTTATTTCTATATGTATATATAATAAGTCGGCATACCATAACATTATAACACATTGACATTAATCTTACATTTGCTTCTTTTATTCATAGAGTACTGGGATATAGTCGATCCTACATATGAATGTGAATATTGTGGTGCTTACTTCTGGTACGAAGAAAGAATCAACAAGAAAGTCAAAGCTAAAAAACCAGAGTTCTCTTTGTGTTGTAATCATGGAAAGATACACCTACCAAAGCCAAAAGAACCTCCCATAATTTTAAAACACTTACTATTCGGATCAGGCAACAGAAAAATCTATTTTTACCATACTTATATAATATCTTCAATATATGAATAAATATTGATTCACCAACAAATATTTTTATCTAGGTCCAAAAAGTAAACATTTTAGAGATAATATTAGAAGTTATAACTCAATATTTTCATCTACATCAATGGGAGGAAAAGTTGATGCTTCTGTCAACCAAACTAAGGGGCCAAGAACATTCAAAATAATCTGGACAAAACTATCATCAAATCAAAAGTTTATTGCCTCCCGAAGGATCCAACTCCAAGTTTGCACAATTATACATATACGACACAGAAAACAAAGTTCGGAATAAAATTCATGCACTGGGGTTAGTATTCAATTATTCTTAATTTATATATGCATGAATAATCTAACAAAAACAAATATAGATCATATTTATAAAACCTATTTTTATGCAATCGTGGTGAAAGCATAAACCAACTTCATGCTGAAATTGTTCAAGATCTAAAACAAGTGCTTGATGAACAGAATGTTTTGACTAAGTCGTTTAGAATGGTCGGAGACAAATTTCAAGAAGATACTCACTCCAATTTTAGACTCGGATTGATAGGGAAACGAAACTATGATGGAAGAAGATATAACTTACCAACGGTTTTAGAGGTAGCTGCTTTGGTGGTTGGAGATTTTGATGTATCTAGATGTGACCGAGACATCATTGTTGAAACCCAATCTGGACATCTACAAAGGATAAATGAGTTGAATGCTGCCTATTTAGGTCTTCAGTATCCTTTATTGTTTCCATTTGGTGAAGATGGTTATAGGGAAGACATTCATTTAAATTGAAATGACAAATCCAGTGGAGGAAGGCATTTTGTTAGCATGCGTGAATATTTCACATACAAAATTCGAGAAAGGAATGGTGAAGTACCAACAATTGTGAAGTCAAGAAGATTATTTCAACAATTCTTGGTTGATGGATTTACAATGGTTGAATCGTCTAGGTTGAAGTATATCATAACTCATCAAAAACAATTGCGTGCTCATATGTATAAAGGATTAGAAGATGCAGTTCTACATGGAGAGATAAATCCTTCTTCCCAAGGTAAAAGGGTAATTCTTTCATCCAGCTTCACAGGGGTGCAAGATACATGATTCAAAATTATGAATATGCTATGGAAATTTGTAAATGGGCGGGATATCTAAATCTCTTCATCACATTTACTTGCAACCCAAATGGCCTGGGATCAGTAGATTTCTAAAGAGTAAGGGCTTACAACCAGAAGATCGCCCAGACATTTTATCTAGAGTGTTCAAAATCAAATTGAACCGTTTAATAAAGAATTTGAAAGAGAAACAAAATTTTGGAGCAGTTAAATCAGGTATAGAATTCATGTTTTATAATAAATTATTATCACATTTACCCGATTTAATAAAGCATTTGTTTCACATATAAATTACAACCACTTACCCCAATCATGAATTATTATTTTTTTGCAGTGATATATATTATAGAATTCCAAAAGCGAGAGTTGCCTCATGCACACATATTGCTTTTTCTTCATAATAAATATCCAAATGTTGGAGACATAGATCAAATAATTTCAGCAGAAATACCAGATGAATTGGTCGATCTGTATTATTATAAGGCCGTGAAAATTTTCATGATGCATGGCCCGTGTGGTTCTGCTAGAAAATCGTCTCCTTGCATGCATAATAGTAGATGTACAAAACACTTTCCAAAGAAGTTTGTAGAAAATACCACAATCAATGAAGAAGGATATCCTATTTATAAAAGAAGGGACAATAGTAGATCTATCCAAAAAGAAGGTATTGAGTAGGATAACAGGTATGTGGTGTCACATAATAGATTTTTATTGTTGAAGTGTGGTGCACATATAAATGTTTAATGGTGCAATCAATCTCGATAAATCAAGTACTTATTTAAATATGTTAATAAGGGTCATGATCGTGTGACAATAGCTTTTTCTCAAAGTGTGCATTAGGAAGACTCATCGTCTGTTGATGAAATAAAAATTATTATGATTGTCGATACATATCACCATGTGAAGCTGCTTGGAGAATTTTTAAATTTCCAATTCACCATAGAGAACCTTCGGTAGAAAGACTTTCCTTTCATCTACCAAATGAACAAACAATTATTTTCTCTGATGATGATCCAATTGATGATGTTGCCAATAGACCAAGTGTAAAGGAATCACAGTTTTTAAGCTGGTTTGAGGAAAATAAGATATATGAAGAAGCAAGAGAATTAACTTATGCAGAATTTTCTCTTAAGTTTGTGTGGAATAAAAAACTGAAAAAGTGGGGAAAAAAAGAAGAAATTCTACATTTTCAATAGGGAGAATATTCATTGTACCGCCTGGAAGTGGAGAGAAATATTACCTTCGAATGTTGTTGAATGTCATTAAAGGACCTCAGTGCTATGATGATTTACGCAAAATCAACAATCATGAACATCTAACTTTTAGAGATGCATGTTACGCACTGTGTTTATTAGATGACGACAAAGAATATGTGGATGCCATAAAGGAGGCAAGTAACTGGGGTAGACCATCATATTTTAGGCAATTATTTGCTATGTTACTATTATCAAATTCAATGTCACGACCGGAATATGTTTGGGAGGCAATATGGATTTTATTATCAGATGATATCCTACAAGAAGAAAGAAGAATATTGGATAATCCAGATATATAGTTCGACCTTCTATTTCAAATTTTAATATTATTTATTTTCTAAAATATTTTTTACATTATTCGTGTATACAAATTAAATCTTAGTCTAACGTACGATGCTAGATTTAGTCTTGCAAAGTATGAGTGGTTAATGACTTATATATTTTGTTGGAGAGATACTCGATGTAGCTTTCCAATGTAGTTAAGTAACATTAATTTGCTTTTACAATTTCTGAAGGAGGTTATTTCACTCTTATCTTTATATGATTCATGACAACTTTATATTTTTTGATTAATTATTTAATTATATATTTTTGTTATTTTAGAGGTTGAGCTAACTGACGATGAACTAAAGAATCGGTCTACAAAAGTTTGAAAAGTTATTGAAAGGTTGCGGAAGAACATTACATGATTTTCCGACTATGCCAACACCGGTGTTCAATGAAGAGGAAGTTGACAATACGAATAGACTCATTTGTGATGAATTACATTATAATAGGCGCTCTTTGTCTAAGGAACATGAAGAATTATTGGTTAAACTGACAGTGGATCAAAAGTTAGTTTATGAGAGAATTATCATAGTAGTGCATGAAGACAAAGATGGATTTTTCTTCTTATATGGTCATGGAGGAACTGAGAAGACATTTATTTAGAGGACTTTGTCTTCAGCCATAAGATCTAAAGGAGACATTGTGTTAACGGTTGCGTCCAGTGGAATTGCATCTCTTTTGTTACCAGGAGATCGAACAGCTCATTCGAGATTTGCAATCCCACTCAATGTAACCGAAGATTCAACAAGTAATATAAAACAAGGTATTCCTCTATCAAAATTGATTGTCAAGACAAAGTTAATTATTTGGGATGAAGCACCAATGATGCATAGATATTGTTTTGAAGCTCTAGACAGAACTCTAAGAGATATTCTTAGATTTAAAGATGCATCCAATTTGGATCGACCATTTGGAGGAAAAACGGTTGTTCTTGGTGGTGACATCAGACAAATACTTCCAGTCATTCCAAAAGGTACTAGACAAGATATTGTTAATGCTGCCCTTAATTCTTCATATTTGTGGAATCACTGTCATGTCTTAAAGCTTACAAAAAATATGAGGTTGAAAGGACATCAGGTGGATTCACATTTGAATGATCTAAGACAATTATCTGATTGGATTTTAGCAATTGGTGATGGTATGATTGGAAATTCTGTTGATGATATTGAAAAAGTTTTTCATATCCCTGATGATGTTATCGTAAATAATTATGGTGATCCAATTTTTGCAATTGTGGAAAGTACATATCCAGATTTTTTACGAAATTGCAGTGATATAACATACCCACAACAAAGATGAATTCTTGCTCCCACTCTTGACATGGTTGAATCAATCAATGAATACATGGTTTCACTAAACCAAAGTCAACCAAAACTATTTTTGAGTTCCGATACAATCTGCATGTCAGACGATGCTTTTACAGGTTTGGAACACATACATACACCTGAATTCCTAAACACTATTAAGTGTTTGTTATTGTGATGACTTTGACATAAATATTTCATTGAAATAATGTGGACATTAAATATTGTTATGTAGTTATTTTAGGTTAGTTTTAAAAATTGTCACGACCCAAATCCTAATCCAGGTCGCGATGGCGCCCAACACCGCCGTCAGGCAAGCCAACCTTTATTTACTAGTGATTTCAGGTAGTTTACCAAAAATACTTTTCGACACTTGCTTAACTTAGTTGAGACATTTGAGTAGAAACGGATAACTTAGGCAAATTTTATGCAGAATAAATAATCATGAAGTCATAATTTAAGATTACATCCCAAAATAAAGTCTACTAGCTTGTATGTGCCAGTAACTAGTGTCACAAGTCTACAAGCATCTAGCAGAATAATATCAAAAGAATGAAAGTCTGTCCTATTGTCCGAGTAAGTATAGACAGAAATAACAAAAGTATAGCTCCGGAGTGCTGCTAGAGATCGCCAAGAAGAGCAGCTCACCGTGAAGCCTCGACCAGTAAAAACTCAGGAACGAGCTCCGGATTGGAATCCAGATGCACCTGCCTCAGAACCTGTACAATTAAGTATAGAGCGTAGCATGAGTACATAAAAAATATGTACCCAGTAAGTATCCCACCTAATCTCGAAGAGGTAGTGACGAGAGGTCGACTTGACACTTACTGGGGTCCAAACAGAGTATTTAAGTGATAATTTAAAAGAGGACAACAAGTAAGCATGGATAGTAAGAAAAATAAATATTGAACTGTAGCAAAATCCGAATATGAAATGAAGCATCAATTTATAATTTTTCAGTGCGATCCTCCAGGATAATTCATACCTCAACAGTCATAAACAATGTCAGGCAAATAGCATGCGCATAGTGGAATAAGGACGTTCGGCTTGGGCCAACATAATAATAACAACTGTGCACTGTCGAAGGGTCGAACGACACGAACCATAGATGCATCTATCAATACCCGCCGTGGCTTACGGCACACTCCCATGAGAGTAGGGGAAAAATTCACTCCCCTCGCGGGATATAAATTGCGAAGCGGTCGCATGCAAATACAACATCTTTCTTTAAATTCTTTTCAAATAACAATTCTTCAAAGCATCAAATTCTTGGTTTTCTCAAAAACAAAGTTGCATACAATGAAGTTACAAAGCATATAACTCAATTTAATGGAATTCACATGGTATGGTGTGGGCCTAACTACCCGGACATAATAATAATAGTCATTACGCACGGGCTCTCGTCACCTCGCATGTACGTAGTCCCCCACAATAATGACACATTACCATTTAATTCACCTATGGGGAAAATTACCTCTTACAAGGTTAGAAAGGAGACTTACCTCGCGTCAAGTCTACTTCCCGGGTCAAGAATGCGCCCGAAACTCCAAATTCGTCGCCCACGGACTCGAAACTAGTCAAATATTGCATAAATAAATCAATCTATACTCAAAACTATGAAATTTCCCTATTTAAATGATTGCTTCAACCTAAAGTGCAAAATCCCAAAATATACCCCCCGGGCTCACATGCTCGGATTTCAGAAATTTTTGAAGGAAAATATCACCCATGGCCTAAGGATCAATATTATATAGTTTTTTTTATTCCTCAACAAATTTCTTGATCATTTTCCCATTTTTGTCAAGAACCTAGGTTTTTACTCTAACCCATGTTTTCTACTAATTGTGGTGTTAATCTACCCAATTCAAGTAATAAGCTAAATTCATAGTAGAAATTACTTACCTCTCAGTAGCTAGGTCGAATACCCTTCTTGCATGCCCTCAAAATCGCCCAAGAATGAAGAAAAATGGTAAAAAAATGGCTAAGTCCATGTATAAAAGGAAGTGCACTGCCTTCAGGCTTTTCGCACCTGCGGCTCGAGGACAGAACCTGCGGTCTCGCATCTGCGAGGAAATTCTCGCACTTGAGGATAAGGGGAAGGTGGCCCGGTTTCGCACCTGCGGAGCAAAGTCCGTACCTGCGTCTCCGCTTCTGCGGAAAGGGGTCTGCACCTGCGGAAATTGGCAACTCCCTCAGGAGTCGCAGCTGCGAGACTGAGACCGCATGAGCGGTCTCGCAGCTGCGACTGGACCTCTGCAGGTGCGGTCGCACCAGACCTGGTGCACCACCAGTCATTTTAGGCTGGTTTTTGCCTCGCTAGATGCCCGAATGGCATCTGGGCCCACCCGAGACCCGTCCAAATATACCAACAAGTCCTAAATCATAATACGGACTCGATCGAGCCTTTGGAATGCCTGAAATAACACTAAATCTAAAGATCACACCTCAAAACCTATTGGATCAAACTTATGAACTTCAAGTTTCTGAATTCGCTTCCAACATGCCGAACCATACCTATACTACTCGGAATGCCACCAAATTTTGCGAGCAAGTCATAAATGGCATAACGGAACTATTTTCGATCTCGAAATTTCATTCGGACCTCGATAACACAAAAACACGTTCTAAAACTCAATTTGAACTTAAAGACATTCTTACTTCACTATTTGGCGCCGAAATGCTCCCGGGTCATCCAAAACCCGTTCCGAACACACGCCCAAGTCCAAAATCATTATACGAACCTACTAGAATCTTCGGATCTCGATTCTGGGGTCATTTATTGAAAATGTTGACTGAAGTCAAACTTGGCCTTTAAGGCCAACCTTAAGGAACTAAGAGTTTCTATACTACTCCAAACTCCTCCAAACCTCGAACCACCCGTCCCCGCAAGCCATAAATCAGTAAAAGTAGCGACGGGGAGTCTCATTTAGGGGCACATGGTCCAGAACACAAAACAACCAGTCGGGTCGTTACAAAATATTATGACAATACTTATTGGTTAGTGCTAACGTTCTATAAAGTTAAGTTTATTACTAATTCATCTTATTTTATACTATCAATTCTCAAGGATTGACTCCAACTTTATCTGAGGCCTAAAGTTTCCACCGGAACAAGAAGCAATTTAACTATTGCCGGTATGAGGTTCTTTAACTGTCTTTTTACTAGTTATATAATGAATAGGATGCAGAAATCATATTGTCCAAAGTTTTAAAAGTCGATGTATGAATGCATTTGTTCAATGTTTCTACCCTTTTGCCTTGCATTTCAGCTTCGCCGAACGAGACACTATCACCTAAGAAATTAAACATTTTGGGATTTTTTGGCTTTCACAACAGTTCTACTATAAACTTCAATGCAAATGAGCTATTGATGATCACAATATGCTAACTTCTTGGTGTGAATTATACTAGCTCTAGCCTTTTCTGTATTGTTTGTCAAGTCATTGTTTGACTAAAAGTTTAGCTAAAATCACAACAACTACTACAGCTCCTTTGTGTCTACCAAATTTTTCATATAATAATTTTTTGAAATGTTATATTTAATATAAATCGCGCAACGCGCAGGTACATATACTACTTACTTATTAATTATACAAAATAAACAAAAGAATGTTCTAAATATTTAACAAAACATTTTCATTTCACTATTCATATATAAAATTTGGAACCTTAAACGAAGGGATTATAAATATTTGGATAATGAGCTTCACAATGGAGTCTTATTTAAAAAGCTCCTTCGTCTCTTTAGTCAATACGCAAAGTATTACTACTCTTTTACCAGTAGGATATCAAACATTTCCTTCCTATTTTAGTTTAAACTATTAAATTAATCAAAATCTTTCCTATTTTGGTTTAAAATATTAAACTTTTCTTTCCCATCTTTAATTTCTAAGCAAAACATTAATTCGTTACAACTATAAACATGCCACATCCTTCACCATAGGGTATAGTCGAACTGAACTCCTCGATTCTAAGGCGGTGATACGCAATAGGAAATTTTACATTATTACTTATGGTTTCATAAAATAATCCATAATTTACGACTATTAATTGAATAACGTATTATACAACCGAAACATAGTAAAAGTATAAAAAGATATACCCTATAAAAAGTGATAGTTCCCTGTAAAGAAGGAAACCAATTCTGAAACATATATATATGCAAATTCGGGCTGCTAATATAACAGGCTCAATAGGTCTGGGCTTGATATGAAAGTATTGTGGGCTGTATTAGATATAATGGGCCCTCCATATACATTCATGTTAATACGAGAGAAATTAAAAAATAGTCAGATTTATAAGTGATCATTCAAGAATAGCCACAGTTTCAAAAGTAATTAAAATTTAGCTACTTTTTATGTAAAGATAAATCTGAACGAAAACACTGTTTAAAATACTCCATCATAATATACTGGAATTCTAGTATAATATACTGGACTTCCAGCATAATATCAGGAGTTCCAGTATAGTATATCGGTCCATCATATAATGCTGGAAGTTCATACACAGGTCCTCCAATCTCCAGTATATTATGCTGGAACTTCCGCGTATTGGAGTTCCAGCATAATATGCTGGAAGTTCATACACAAGTGCACCGATCTCCAATATATTATGCTGGAACTTTTTGTGTTGCAGTAAAATAGTAGTTATATTTCAATGACTTTGTAAATACTGGCTATTTTTGAATTACCAGTCCGAAAACTGACTAGCCCGTACTATTTTTATTGTTAATATGGAACCATGAGCCCTTATAAGTTTGAATCCCATTCTCTCAATATTTTGCAAAAATTACGTGGCGGATCTCCAATTAGATTGGTCTTAGCTAAATGTCTCTGTAATGAGCGGTATTTAATAGATGGACTCCGTCTCTTTGCCCATCCAACTCCTTCTCTATCTCTTCTTCTTCACTAAAAATATCATAATACTTTAATTTTAGTGTAAATATAGTGTAACCGATCTGATAGAGAAATACCTAAAGAGTTGCATGGTCTGAAAGTTATTTATCAAAATATATTTTAAAATGGGGATTATATTTAAATATCATCCCTTATATGGTCATTCCTGTCAATATCTAGTATTGTTCCTACTCAACCGCTTAAACTAAAAATAGTAAGTACATGTATAATATATGTACAATTACTATATATATATATATATATATATATATATATGACTCAAAAAGTCATCTCTCATTTTTATAAGTTAAAACGGTATTCCGAGGCCTTGAAAACCTCCTTTTATCTCACCTCGTTTTGCATGCGCAGCCCGGGCGTATAGTCGAGAAGCTTTTATATGAAAAACTGAAAAAATGCTAATTTCGCTTTTAATATTAAATTTAAGTTGACTTCGGTCAAAATTTTGGGTAAACGGACCCGGACCCGTGATTCGACAGTCCCGGAGTGGTCACTAGGAAAATATGGGACTTTGGCGTATGCCCGGAATCAAATTCCGAGGTCCCAAGCCCGAGAAATGAATTTTTGAAAGAAATTATTTTTCTGAAAATATAAGAGTTTTTAGGAATTTGATTATATTTGAAATTTATGGTATCGGACCCGTATTTTGGTTCCGGAGCCCGGTACAGATTCAATATGATAATTATGATATGTCTGTAAAATTTGGTAAGAAATGGAAGTCGTTTGACGTGACTCGGACCCGTAGTTGTGAAATTTGATACTTTGGAAGTTTTGAAAATTTTCTTTTTAATGCTAAATTCGTTGTTTAAGATGTTAATTTGTCGATTTGATTGCACGAGTAAGTCCGTAGGGTGTTTTTAAGGTTGTGTGCATGTTTGGTTAAGAGATCTGAGGGCTCGGGTGAGTTTCAGATAGGCGTCGGGGTGATTTAAACTTAGAAAATATGGTGTTTTTGGCTGTTGCTGGTGTCTGAGTTTTTGCTCTATGCGAACGAATGGTAACCCAGGCGAACGCACAACACAAATTGGGAGGGGGCAGATTTTCACTATGCGAACGCATAGAACCAGGTGCGAACACGGAGCCTTTGGAGGTTACTCTACGCGAATGCACCCGGCCAGCCGCGATCGCATAGTATAGTAAGGGGCTGGGGGCTGGGTAGTTTTAACACTGTGCGAACGCATCCCTTATGATGCGAACGCGAAGGGCAGGGGAGGGGAGCCTATTCGAACGCACCGCCCTGGTCGCGAATGCATAGGCTATTTTTTCCCAGTCTTTTAAAAACAGTAAACAAACGGGATTCTTCAAAATTTTCTTAACTCTTTCACTTAAACTCAAACTTGGGCGATTTTTGAAGAGGGATTTGACCACAAAACCATAGGTATATGTTCTTAAACTCATTTTCTTCAATTTCCCTTAACACCCATTAGATTTCTAGGCCTAAATCATGTTCTTAAGGGTAGAAAATTAGGGATTTGGGTAGAGTTAAGGCTTTTGAAATAATTAGAATTTAGACCTCTATTTGGGGTCGGATCCGAAACTAATTACATATTCGGGCTTGTGGGTGAATGGGTGATCGGATTTTGGTCCGAACCTCATGTTTTGACCAAGCGGTTCCGGGGTCAATTTTTGACTTTTTGAGAAGAATGATGTAAAACCTATAATTAAGTGTTGAGATGGAATTGTTTATCATTTATTGATGTTATTGAGTTGAATATGTCTAGATACAAGTGAATTGGAGTCAAATTCAAAAGGGAAAGCGGTAATCGAGGCTTGAGTGTAGTCGTGGAATTTGAGGTAAGTGTTTGGCTTAACCTTAGCTTGAGGGAGTAAGTGTTGTGTCCTACTTGCTATGTGTAAGTATCATCTTCAACGTATATGTGCGGTGACGAGTACCTATACTTTGGTGTCAAGCATGCCCGTGATTTGAATATTGTGATTTATGTAGTTTTTCGTAATTAATATTTGGGTTTCACTTTATAGTTATCCACGTTGGGGGAAATTCCTTGATATTGAATAGTGTTGAGTATTAGTTTCAGTTGAAGATTTTATGTGAAATTATGTACTAAGTGAGGTTGGATATAGTTGTTTTCTCTTGCCGGGATGGTATTAATTCCACTGTTGACTCCCTTTCCGGGACGTTATGGTTTTATTTCTCTTTACTCCGTTATTTTTCCTTGTTGGATTGCAGTCATTTGATGTGTTTGGGGGAGGAAGAGTGTAAAAGCATGAAGGGTGATGCCGTTCGTGAGATTTTGAGTGAATGTTAATGCACAAAGGGTGATGCCGCACTGATATTGTGATTTTAAAAGCACGAAGGGTGATGTCGTGCCATGATATGAGAGATAGTGCACGAAGGATAATGTCCTTCCATGATATTATGAGGTAAAATCACAAAGGGTGATGTTGTAACGATCTGACCGGTCGTTTTGAGCTCTAGCGCGTCGTTTGGCGGTTTGAGGCTATGAGCAGCTTCATTCCAGGTATGATGACTCGTAGGCGTGGTCAGAGTTGAATTTCGGGAAGTTCGGGGTCAATTTGGAAAGAAAATTTTCCTTTCGTAAGCCTTAAGTTGGAAGAATTGACTAAGATTGGTTTTTTGAATAAACGACCTTAGAATCAAGATTTGAGGGTTCCAGCAGGTTCGTATGATGATTTCGGACTTGGGCGTATGTTCGGATCGGGCTTCAGATGACCCGGGAGCGTTTCAGCGCATATTGTGGAAATCAGCATTTTAGAAGAAATTTCATAAGTATGGGTTGAAGTGCATTTCAGTGGTATTGATGTCCGTTTGGGATTCCGAGCCTGGGAGTAGCTCCGTATGGTGATTATGGTGTTGGAAGCGCGATCGGAAGTATATTCGGAGGTCCGTAGGTCATTTTGGAGTCATTTAGCTAAAGTTAGAAATTTGAAGGTTTTAAGAAGTTGGACCGGAAATGGAAATTTTGATATCGGGGTCAGATTCCGATTCCGGAAGTTGAAGTAGGTACGTAATGTCGAATATGACTTGTGTGCAAAATTTGAGGTCAATCAGACGTGATTTGATAGGTTTCGACATCGAATGTAAAATTTGGAAATTTTAAAGTTCATTAAGCTTGAATTGGAGTGCGATTCGTGGTTTTGGCGTTGTTTGATGTGATTTGAGGCCTCGAGCAGGTCCGTGGGATGTTATGGGACTGGGTTGTGTGATTGGATGGGGTGTTTCGGATCATTTCGGGCTGTTTTGAAATGGCTGATATTGGTGTCTGGTGTTGTTCTTCACGTTCGCGGAGATCCCCTCGCGTCCGCGAAGAAGGATTTGGCTTCAGGGACTTTGTTCTTCGCGTTTGCGAAGAAAAACAATCTCTGTTGCGCAGGTCTGATTTAGGAGGCTCATATCTCACAATCTATATAGAATTTTGAGATGATGTAAAAATTAAAGTTGTAGATGTTTGTGACTAGTTTCTAGAAATGTAAATCATTTAGCATTTTGATTTCTGTACAAAGAGTTATGTCTGGTTCACTACGGGGTGCCCCGGAAGATGAAGAAGAAATTTGTGTTGTACAGGGATAGCTTTAGAAGCTTATATCTCGAAATATATAAAGAATTGGAAGAATACCAAAACATGAAAGTTGTAGATCTTAGAGTATAGTTTTCATAACATTAAATAATTTGTCATTTAGATTTGTTTACAAAACGTTATGACCATTCTACTAGAGGCTGTCAGAGAATAGTTTGGAATTGCCTTTAGAGATTTTTTGTTCTTTGCGAACGCGAGGGTAGGCCAGCGAACGTGAAGAAGACTTGCCTGGCAGTGTTTAAGTTTGTAAAAAATTGTTAGGCTCATTTCATCTCATTTCCTCCATGGGAGACGACCTATGGGTGATTTTGGAGCTCCATCTTCATTATCTATGTCAAGGTAAGTAAATCCCACCTATTTCAAGTTAAATACTTGAATTATATATATATTTTAACATGGAAATTAATGAAAAATTAGTGAAAACTTCAGGTTTTAGTAGAAAACCTAGAAATTAGTATTTTTGGATTTTGAGCATGAAATAGGACATGAGATTTGGAATAAATTATAAATTTGAGTACGTGAGGTTATGGATAATGTTTATCTTCGAAAATTTTTGAAATCCGGGCATGCGGACCCGAGAGTGATTTTTATCGACTTTTGGATCGGGGTTAGAATTGTTATAAATTGGATTCTAATGGATATTTGAGCATATATTAATGGATTTGCGTAATTATATGCTAGTTTTGGGGCGTTGCGCATCTATTTGAGTCATCAGACGGGCTTGGAAGCTGGTTATAAATCTTCAGAGCGAGAGGTAAGTCTCCTTTCTAACCTTGTAAGAGGGAATTATCCCCATAGGTGAAATAATTAAATATTTGCTACCATTTGTGGGGGCTACGTACGCACGAGGTGATGCGAGACCATGCGTAGCTACTATTATGCTTATGTCCGGGTAGTCTAGGACCCAAAAGCATGTTTTATTTGTCGTACTTGTAGCCTTATTGATAAAATTAAAAATGATTAAACCTTATTGAACTTGGAAAATGAATTTCTAGAAATAATTTAAATACTATCTTCGTGGCCATTAAAAGAGAAATAGTAATGTTTCTTGGGTAATTGTTTTCCTGATGTAGTCGAGGTGGACTGTTTGAATGTGTATGCTTATGTGTGACCGATTCGCAATTTGTATTCCGCGAGCGAGGTGATTTCTTCCACTACTTTCATGGGAGCGGGCCGTACGCCACGACAGGTTAATAGATGCATCTATGGTTCACGTCGTTCGACCCTTCGGCAGTGCACAATTTACATTTATATTGGTTCGGGTCGTTCGACCCTCGACATTTCCTCCGCATGATACTTGCTGGATACCATCTATGATTTGAAATGTTTAATTTCTTAAGATATAAGTTGTTAATTGAGACGACGAGAATTGGGATTTATAATTTATGGAAGAAATTGTGTTTTCCTGCTGTTATATGTTGTTTACTGATAACATCCATGTTTGACATCACACTTGATTATATTAATTAACCTCCAGTAAGTGTCAAAGTCGACCTCTCATCACTACCTCTTCGAGGTTAGGCGGGATACTTATTGGGTACACGTTGTTTTCGTACTCATACTACACTTGCTGTGCATTTTGTTGCACAGGTACATGTATATCTAGTGGCCCCGCTTGGCGCCGTGGCATGGTTGATATGGGGACTTAGGCGAGCTGCACCATCTCGAGACGACCCCCAGCCAGCAGAGTCTTCTTCAGAGTATTGAGTTGTACTTTCTTTACTGTCCCATTGTATTCTGGATGGTCATTGTATTTCATTTGGTGTTTCTTATAAATTGCTCATGCACTTGTGACACCGGGTTCTGAGATGATTTTGGGATGTATTTGTTAATTGAATTGTAAAAACCTCATTATTTACTCAGTAAATTTTATTGATCGTTATAAAATTAAATGAAAAGTAATGATTTCAAAAATACTAAAATAGAAATTTTAATTAACTACTTATTGTTGGCTTTCCTGACAGTGGTGTCCGGTGCCATCACAGCCTTAATGGATTTTGGGTCGTGACAACGTGATATCAGAGCACTAGGTTCTCTTAGGTCTCACGAGTCATGAGCAAGTCTAGTAGAGTCTTGCAGAACGGTACGGAGACGTCTGTACTTATCTTCGAGAGGCTACAGGGATATTAGGAGTACTTCCCTTCTTGAGTCCTCATCGTGCGGTTTGATTACTTTGAGGATGATGCCTACGTTTCTTCCTACTCAATATTACACGTCGCGAAACGCTTGCTATAAATCGGGAATTGAGGAATTGTAATGGTACTTCAGATATGGTGCGTGATGTTCTTCTATGCATAGTTGGTTGGGGCTATTGTCGTTGCTTTGCGGAAGGATATTATGTGGTTCAACTCAGTAGTTGTATTTCTAAGAGCTTGGAGGCTATGCTTAGGTATTTATGATTCTCACGAATGGTTATCGTGCAGTAATGAGGTGATGGTAGGAGGCCTCCCCATATGTTAGGGCCGAGAGTGACTTGATGGGAGTTCTACTCAGGGCATGATTCCGAGATTTCAGTATTTTTTCCGGCGGAGGAAAGGCAATTGGACTATAGATGTTCAAGTTTGGGTGAATAGAGTTATAAGACTTGGCATTTTCAAGTGAGGTGGAATCTTCATCTGTGATGTGGTATTGTCGTCCTTGATCGAATAAAATTTGTTAAGTTTGCCGGTGTTATGATTTTTTAGGATTCGCCTTTGGGGCGGGAGATAGTGAGATAGTATTGAAGAATCGACTGTCAAAGATCACCGTGTGCGGTGATTCAGGATTGAATAGGTATTTCTAATGTTGATGGCTCGAGAGGGGGATCTTCGGAAGAGGTTGAAGTTAGTAGCAATCTATCGGGTCAAGTGCTACAAAGATAGATATTGGCCTAAGGCAACGATTGGGCAGCAAGGGATGAGAAAGGACACGTGGGAAGTGTCAGGCAGTGGTTAAATTTCTAGAAGGCCAGGTGTAAGAAGCAAAGTCGAGTAGCTGCTTAAAGGAGTTAGTTTGACCAAAGTGGGAGAGTGGCAACGTAGCATATGAGTTCTATGGTAAGATAGCTGCACATCTTGAGGAGAAGTTTAGAGTGCTATGTGCATTTTAGTGGACGGTGATTGGGTCCATCGGCTTAAATTGAAATATTAGCTATTTCAGCGGAAGATTGGGTACAACAGAGGGGGGTTGCTGGTATGAAGGAGGATGCAATGTGACTTTGGATTGGAAGGTGTTCTCGCATATTTAGTTGATGTCCATAAAGATTGAACGGACTAGTATAGTTGGTGAATGGGAACGGGTATAGGATGAGGTATTGATGTTGTAGTGATTGTTCCCCGTGCAACGAGATTGGAGGATGTCAGCATGTAATTTCCACACGTGGTTTATCTCTTGTGAGCAGGTTAGCGGTCGTGTGGTTGGAAAGGTTTCTCTGAGGGATTCTATTGACTATTCGGTAAGAGGCCGAATATATGAATGTTGCTAGAGATGCAGAATGTTCATGAAATGCGAACAGAAGGATTTCAAGGAATTTGGCGAGTTGGTCATGCAGGATCAGGTCAATCTTGGTGGGTTCCAGAGTTATGTAATAGTAGCTTCAATCTAAGTGGGAGAGGGCCCCACCGCCTACGATTTGGGTTGCATGGGTATCTATTGGTGAAAATTCTAGTTGTCGGCATAATGATAGGGTAATGTAGCCAAGTAAAGAGGGCTTAAGTTGTAATTTAAGAAAAGGAATTGTTAGGGAGTGTTATAATTGACCGTGTTGACTTGTGTTCAGGTTTTGGGAAGATTCAGGGCTTATGCCTCGTACAGAGATAATTTGCAAGGGAAGTTGGTCAGTCGGGTGCTTTATTAAGATGGGTGTTCAGATGCCAGTGAAGCCGTGGAGTTGATTATATTCGGGACCAGGACAGAGTGGATGACTCTCAACAATGGTTCTAATGAATTCAAATGTTAAGAATGCGGTGTTTAAGGGTTTCAAGACCGCAGTATGGCTAAGAATCAGGCTCTTGCAGCAGATTGTGATAGGAGGCTATGTTCCAGGATGTTTTCGGCTTGCAGTGTAGTATTGGAGGAATGAGAGGAATAAACTCTGGATCTGTAGAAAGGATTATCAGGATGGGTTTTCCAATCAAAGATGTGAATATACGTGCAAGGAGGGCATGAAACGGTTCAAGGGTCTAAAATTGAAGTGGTCTCATGGAATAGAGTCACTCAAGGTGAGTGCGAATTGAGTTTCTATGTGTTGATTGGGGTTATCATTATTCCTGCGGTGAGTGCGAGTTGAATTGAGGTACGAGATGGGTCATGTTATATGAGCTTATGGAAAGTTTAATTGAATCTCACCGCGGTATCGTGGCGGTGTTATCGTATGGGCATTGTGAGTTATTATTCATCTTGATCTATGGCTTGAGCCAAGTGGGGGAGTCTGCTGTTGATAAGTCGATTGCGCGGCTGAGTGTCGTATCAGTTTCAGTTTGAGGTATAATGGAGGATCAGTTATGTCCTGCAGAGGTGGAGTTTGAAGATTTACATGTTTTGTGATTATGAGAATTCACTCGTGTGTTGTGATGGTTCTCCTGAATTGAGTTAAGTAAAAAGTCTTTATATGATGAAGTGTTTACCCTATTAGCGGTTCAGGAGTTATGACGAGATCATGTGCGAATACATATTGGCATGTTAGGTGCAGTGAACGATATCAAATTTGGAAGCGAGGATCAAGGTTGCGGTTTGGTGTTGACAAGAATGTCACGAGCTTAGATGAGCAGGAAAGGGATTTGAATGTTTAAAGTAAGCTGGTAATGTCTTCGACGTCTCCTGAGAGCGGTGTTTTGTGAAAGAGGCTTTGCATACTGGTTATGAATTCTTGAATTGCTTTACATCATTTGTGTGGCCGGTGGTATGGAGGTGATGACTTGTTACCTAGCGCATAAGGTCGTGGAAGCGTATTCCATGAGAAGATTGTTTGAGCGTGATCTGTAGTCACTTAATTGATTGAAGGTTTGAACCAAGTATGAAGGATGTGGTAAGATGGCTTATTTGAGAGTTTATGCCTGGAGGGCGCTCGGTTCATTTGGTTGTGGATTGTGGGAGTTTGTCCCGGCTATGACGGTTGTTCTTGTGTGTTATAAGAAAAATGGTGTATTATGGACTCAGGTAAGGCTGTTAGCCTAGTTCGGTGCGAGCAGGGTCGACTCGAGGTTTATGGACGGATTTAAATATGATTATAGGCTCCATTTGAGTCATGTGTATTCATTTCGGTATAACAATTATCATGGAGATGTATTAGAACATCAGATGTTGTTCTATCTTCATTCATTTCATGTAGTATTATGTTTTGTGGTGTGAGTTGTGAAACGGCTTGATAATTTCTTATATGTTGAGTTTCCGCGTAGTGATGGTGTTATGACAGCAGGATAGCCCTTTAGATTCAGAGTATATATATCGCACCTCAGTTGTGCTTGATTTTTGTAGCGTATGGCTTTATCAGTCTCCCCAGGATGGTATTATGCACTTAGTGTGCTTGTGACCAATATTCGATATTTTGTGGTAATGGGCGATTTAGCTCGGTAAGTATCTCCTTATGTGGGTTTTATGTGTGGATCGTGTGGCACGCCGCCACGGGCATGTTATTTGGATCGGGTTGCGCGCCGCAACAGTGTGATGTTGAGTACGGTCCCCTATATCTATTTTTTGGTGTTTTTGTTTCCCATTTTCTTAGGGAGGTTTGTTGCATCTTTCCGATTGTCTAATTAACTGCGTGAGTTGAGTAGTCCCTTTCGTAGTTCGTTTTCCTTATGTATCACGTTAGAGTTGTGGCCTATTGGCACGTTGTGGCATCATATGAGACTTTTGGTCATGTCTGGGGTGACTTGTTGCCTAAGCGGCTCATACTGGGTGAGACGAGATTATTGGATCAAGGATCAGTGTGATAAGATTATGTGAAGTACATTAAAGGACAAGTACCATTATTCTGTTCATAATGAGGTGATGATTCTAGTCAAGGGGAGAGATTCAATGATTTGTTAACTCTGCAATTGGTTATGAATTTCCACACATCTCCTCTGTTGTGGTAGTATCGTAAGCGTTATAGCAGGACCTATATATATGTCATGAGGTGCATTGGGAGCATCACATTCGTGGAATTTTGGATATTAAGATCAGGGAATGTCATTATGATTAGATGATAAATTATGCGGTGTATGGTTCTAATTCAGCAAAGGCAAGCCATCATGTTCTAATACCTCGTGTAGTGATTAATTCGGTGTTCATATGTTGGAAACAGGCCTGACAGAGGATTTCGGGTGTTGGAACTGGGTTCTGAGCTTATTGTATGGGTAAAAGAGGATATCTTCGGATTTGATCGAGCTAATGCGCTCAATTGAGTGGTGGGAGCAAAAGTAGGCGCACGAAACGTTAAACAATGATTTCTGATAACTCCAGAGCAGTTCTTAGCACGTTCGAGGATGAACGTTTGTTTAAGTAGGGAGAGTGTAACGAACCGACCTGTCATTTTGAGCTCTAGGCCATGAGCAGCTTCATTCCAGGTATTATGACTCGTAGGCGTGGTCGGTGTTGAATTTCGGGAAGTTCGGGGTCAATTTGGAAAGAAAATTCTCATTTCGGAAGCCTTAAGTTGGAAGAATTGACTAAGATTGGATTTTTGAGTAAACGACCTTAGAATCAGGATTTGAAGGTTCCAGCAGGTTCGTATGATGACTTCGGACTTGGGCGTATGTTCGTATCGGGCTTCGGATGACCCGGGAGGGTTTCTGCGCATATTGTGAAAGTCAACATTTTAGAAGAAATTTCATAAGTCTGGGTTGAAGTGCATTTCAGTGATATTGATGTCCGTTTGGGACTCCGAGTCTGGGAGTAGCTCCGTATGGTGATTCTAGTGTTGGAAGTGCGATCGGAAGTAAATTCCGAGGTCCGTAGGTCATTTTTGATTCATTTCGCTAAAGTTAGAAATTTGAAGGTTTTAAGAAGTTGGACCGGAAAAGGAAATTTTGATATCAGGGTCAGATTCCGATTCCGGAAGTTGGAGTAGGTCCGTAATGTCGAATATGACTTGTGTGCAAAGTTGAGGTCAATCAGACGTGATTTGATAGTTTTCGGCATCAAATGTAGAAGTTGGAAATTTTAAAGTTCATTAAGCTTGAATTGGAGTGCTATTCATGGTTTCGACGATTTTTATGTGATTTTAGGCCTCGAGTAGGTCCGTGGGATGTTATGGGACTGGGTCGTGTGATTGGACGGGGTCCCGGGGGCCTCGGGTGTGTTTCCGGGTGGTTTCAGATCATTTCGGGCTGTTTTGAAATGGCTGATGCTGGTGTCTGGTGTTGTTCTTCTCGTTCGCGGGGATCCCCTCGCGTTCGCGAAGAAGGATTTGGCTTCAGGGACTTTGTTCTTCGCGTTCGCGAAGGGTGCCTCGCATTTGCGAAGAAGAAACATCTTTGTTGCGCAGGTCTGACTTTAGAGGCTGATATCTCACAATCTATAAGGAATTTTGAGATGATAAAAAGAAATGAAATTTGTAGACCTTTGTGTTTAGTTTCTAGAAATGTAAAATATTTAGCATTTGGATTTGTGTACAAAGAGTTATCTGATAAACTACAGGGTATCTGGAAAGATGAAGAAGAAATGTGTGTTGCACAAGGCTGACTTTAGCAGATTATATCTCGAAATATATAAGGAATTGGGATAATACCAAAACATGAAAGTTGTATATCTTGGAGTCTAGTTATCATAACATTAAACCATTTGTCATTTGGATATTTGTGCAAAAGGTTATGACCATTCTACTAGAGGCTATCTGAGAAGCGTTTGGAATTGTCTTCCGAGATTTTTTGTTCTTCGCGAACGCGAAGAAGACTTGCCTGTCAGTGTTTAAGTTTGCAAAAAATGGGTTAGGCTCATTTCCTCCACGGGAGACGACCTATGAGCGATTTTGGAGCTCCATCTTCATCATCTATATCAAGGTAAGTGATTCCCACCTATATTAAGTTAAATACTTGGATTTTATATATATATATAAACATGGAAATTCATGGAAAATTAGTGAAAACTTGGGGTTTTGGTAGAAAACCTAGAAATTAATATTTTTGGATTTTGACCATGAAATAGGACATGGGATTTGGAATAAATTATACATTTGACTTCGTGAGGTTATGGTTAATGTTTATCTTCAAAAATTTTCGAAATCCGGGCAAGCGGGCCTGAGGGTGATTTTTATCGACTTTGCGATCGGGGTTAGGAATTGTCATAAATTTGATTCTAATGGATATTTGAGCATATATTAATGTATTTGCGTAATTATTGGCTAGTTTTGGGGCGTTGTGCATCAATTTGAGTCATCGGACTAGCTTGGAAGCCGGTTATGAATCTTCGGAGCGAGGTAAGTCTCCTTTCTAATCTTGTAAGAGGGAATTATCCCCATAGGTGAAATAATTAAATATGTGCTACCATTTGTGGGGGCTACGTATGCATAAGGTTACGGGAGCCCGTGCATATCTACTATTATACTTATGTCCGGGTAGTCTAGGACCCAAAACATGTTTTATTTGTCGTACTTGTAACCTTATTGATGAAATTAAAAATGATTAAACCTTATCGAACTTGGAAAATGAATTTCTAGAAAAGATTTAAATACTATCTTCGTGGCCACTAAAAGAGAAATTGTAATTTTTCTTGGGTAATTGTTTTCCCGATGTAATCAGGGTGGACTGTTTGAATGTGTATGCTTATGTGTGACCTCTTCGCAATTTGTATTCGGCGAGCGAGGTGATTTCTTCCATTACTATCATGGGAGTGGGCAGTACGCCACGGCAGGTTAGTAGATGCATCTATGGTTTACATCGTTCGACCCTTCGGCAGTGCACAATTTACATTTATGTTGGTTCGGGCCGTTCGACCCTTGGCATTTCCTGCACATGGTACTTGATGGATACCATCTATGATTTGAACTGTTTAATTTCTTAAGATATAAGTAGTTAACTTAGGCGACGGAAATTGGGATTTATAATTTATGGAAGAAATTGTGTTTTCCTGCTGTTATATGTTGCTTAATGATAACATCCATGTTTTACATCACACTTGATTATATTAATTTGACCTCTAGTAAGTTCCAAAGTTGACCTCTCGTCACTATCTCTTCGAGGTTAGGCGGGATACTTATTGGGTACACGTTATTTTCGTACTCATACTACACTTGCTGTGCATTTTGTTGCACAGGTACATGTATATCTAGTGTCCCCGCTTGGCGCCGCGGCATAGTTGATATGGGGACTTAGGCGAGTTGCACCATCTCAAGACGACTCGTAGCCAGAAGAGTCTCCTTCAGAGTATTGAGTTGTACTTTCTTTGCTCTCCCTACTATATTCTAGACGGTCATTGTATTTCATTTGGTTTTTCTTAGAAATTGCTCATGCACTTGTGACACCGGGTTCTGGGATGATTTTGGGATGTATTTGTTAATTGAATTGTTAAAACCTCGTTATTTACTCAGTAAATTTTATTGATCGTTATAAAATGAAATGAAAAGAAACGATTTCAAAAATACTAAAATAGAAATTTTATTAACTACTTAGTGTTCGCTTGCCTAACAGTGGTGTCCGGCGCCATCACGACCTTAATGGATTTTAGGTCGTGACAATGTGGTATCAGAGCACTAGGTTCCCTTAGGTCTCACGAGTCATGAGCAAGTCTCGTAGAGTCTTGCGGATCGGTACGGAGACGTCTTTACTTATCTTCGAGAGGCTACAGGGCTATTAGGAGTACTTCCCTTCTTGATTCCTCATCGGGCGATTTGATTCCTTTGAGGCTGATGCCTACGTTTCTTCCTACTCAATCTTATGCGTTGCGAAGCGCTTGCTATAAATCGGGAATTGAGGAATTGTAATAGTACTTCAGATAAGGTGCGTGATGTTTTTCCATGCATATTTAGTTTGGGCTATTGTCGTTGCTTTGCGGAAGGATATTATGTGGTTTAAACTCAGTAGATGTATTTCTAAGAGCTTAGAGGCTATGCTCAGGTTGTTATGATGCTCACGAATGGTTATCGTGCAGTAATCAGGTGATGGTAGGAGGCCTCCCCATATGTCAGGGACGAGAGTGACATGATGGGAGTTCTATTCAGGGCAGGATTTCGAGATTTCAGTATTTTATTTCCGGCGGAGGAAAGTCAATTGAACTGTAGATGTTCAAGTTTGGGTGAATAGAGTAATAATACTTGGCATTTTCAAGTGAGGTGGAATATTCATCTGTGATGTGGTATTTTCGTCCTTGATCGAATAGAATGTATTAAGTTCGTTGGTGTTATGATCTTCTACGATTCGCCTTTGGGGCGGGAGATAGTGAGATAGTATTGAAGAAGCGACTGTCAAAGATCACACTCTTCGGTGGTTCAGGATTGAATAGGTATTTCTAATGTTGATGGCTCGAGAAGGGGATCTTCGGAAAGGGTTGAAGTTAGTAGCAATCTATCGGGTCAAGTGCTACAAAGATAGATATTGGCCTAAGGCAACAACTGGGCAGCAAGGGATGAGGAAGGACACGTGGGAAGTGTCAGGCAGTGGTTAAATTTCTAGAAAGCCAGGTGTAAGAAGCAAAGTCGAGTAGCTGCTTAAAGGAGTTAGTTTGACCAAAGTGGGAGAGTGGCAGCGTAGCATGTGAGTTCTATGGTAAGATAGCTACTTATCTTGAGGAGAAGTTTAGAGTGATTTGAGAATTTTAGTGGACGGTGATTGGGTCCATCGGCTTAAATTGAAATATTGGCTATTTCGGCGGAAAATTGGGTACAACATAGGGGAGTTGTTGGTATGAAGGAGGATGCAATGTGACTTTGGATTGGAAGGTGTTGTTGCATATTTAGTTGATGTCCATAAAGAGTGAACGGACTAGTATAGTTGGTGAATGAGTTACGGGTTTAGGATGGGACATTGATGTTGTAGTGATTGTTCCCCGTGCAACGACATTAGAGGATGTCGACATGTAATTTCCACACGTGGATTATCTCCTGTGAGCAGGTTAGCGGTCGTGTGGTTGGAAAGGTTTCTGCGAGGGATTCTCTTGACTATTCGGTAAGAGGCCGAATATATGAATGTTGCTAGAGATGCAGAGTGTTCATGAAATGCGAATGGAAGGATTTCAAGGAATTTGGCGAGTTGGTTATGCAGGATCAGGTCAATCTTGGTGGGTTCCAGAGTTGTGTAATAGTATCTTCAAGCTAAGTTGGAGAGGGTCTCACCGCCTATGATTTGGGTTGCATGGTTATCTACTGGTGAAAATTCTAGTTGTGGGCATAATGATGGGGTAATGTAGCCAAAGGAAGAGGGATTAAGTTGTAATTTAAGCAAAGGAATTGTTAGGGAGTGCTATAATTGGCCTTGTTGACTTGTGTTCAGGCTTTGGGAAGATTCAGGGCTTATGCTTCGTACAGAGATGATTTGCAAGGGAAGTTGGTCAGTCAGGTGCTTTATTAAGATGGGTGTTCAGGTGCCGGCAGAGCCGTGGAGTTGATTATATTCGGGACCAAGCCAGAGTGGATGACTCTCAACAATAATTCTAATGAATTCAAAGGTTAATAATGCGGTGTTTAAGGGTTTCAAGCCTGTAGTATGCCTAAGGATCGGGCTCTTGCAGCAGATTGTGATAGGAGGCTCCGAATGTTCCAGGATGTTTTCGGCTTGCAGTGTAGTATTGGAGGAATGAGAGGAATAAACTCCGGATTTGTAGAAAGGATTATCAGGATGGGTATGCCAGTCAAAGATGTGAATATGCGTGCAAGGAGGGCATGAAACGGTTCAAGGGTCTGGAAACAAAGTGGTCTCGTGGAATGGAGTCACTCAAGGTGAGTGCGAATTGGGTTGCTATGTGTTGATTGGGGTTATCATTATTCCTGCAGTGAGTGCGAATTGAATTGAGGTACGAGATGGGTCGTGTTATATGAGCTTATGGAAAGTTTAATTTAATCTCACTGCGGTATCGTGGCAGTGTTAGCGTATGGGCATTGTGAGTTATTTTTCATCTTGATCTATGGCTTGAGCCAAGGGGGGGAGTTTGCTGTTGATAAGTTGATTGCGCGGCTGAGTGTTATATTAGTTTCAGTTTGACATATACGGGTGAATCAGTTATGTCCTGCAGAGGTGGAGTTTGAGGATTTGCATGTTTTGTGATTATGAGGATTCACTCGTGTGTTGTGATGGTTCTCTTGAATTGAGTTAAGTAAAAGGTCTTTATATGATGAAATGTTTACCCTATTAGCGTTTCAGAAGTTATGACGAGATTCATGTGCGAATGCATATTGGCATGTTAGGTGCAGTGAACGGTATCAAATTTGGAAGCGAGGATCAAGGTTTCTGTTTTGTGTTGACAAGAATGTCACAAGCTCATATGAGCAGGAAATGGATTTGAATGTTTAAAGTAAGCTGGTAATATCTTCGACATCTCCTAAGAGTGGTGTTTTGTGAAAGAGGCTTTGCATACTGGTTATGAATTATTGAATTGCTTAACAAAGTTTGTGTGGCCGGTGGTATGGAGGTGTAGACTTGTTACCTAGCGCATAAGGTCGTGGAAGCATATTCCACGAGAATATTGTATGAGCGTGACCTGTAGTAACTTAATTGATTGAAGGTTTGAACCAAGTATGAAGGATGTGGTAAGATGGCTTATTTGAGAGTTTATGCATGGAGTGCGCTCGGTTCATTTAGTTTTGGATTGTGGGAGTTTGTTCCGGCTATGACGGTTGTTCTTGTGTGTTATGAGAAAAGTGGTGTATTATCGACCCAGGTAAGGCTATTAGCCTAGTTCAGTGCAAGCAGGGTCGACTCGAGGTTTATGGACGGATTTAAATATGATTACGGGCTCCATTTAAGTCAGGTATGTTCATTTCGGTATAGCACTTCTCATGGAGAGGTATTAGAACATCATATGTTGTTCCATCTTCGTTCATTTCATGTAATATTATGTTGTGTCGTGTGAGTTGTGAAACGGCTTGATAATTTCTTATGTGTTGAGTTTCCGCGTAGTGATGGTGTTATGTGAGTAGGATAGACCTTGAGATTCAGAGTATATATATCGCACCTCAGTTGTGCTAGAATTTTTTAGCGTATGGCTTTATTAGTCTCCCCAGGATGGTATTATGCGCTTAGCCTGCTTGTGACAATATCCGATACTTTGTGGTAATGCGCGATTTAGCTCGGTAAGTATGTCCTTATGTGGGTTTTATGTGTGGATCGGGTGGACGCCGCCACGGGCATGTTATTTGGATCGGGTTGCGTGCCGAAACAATGTGATGTTGAGTACGGTCCCCTATATCTATTTTCTGGTGTTTTTGTTTCCCATTTTCTGAGGGAGGTTTGTAGCATCTTTCCGATTGTCTAATTAACTGCGTGAGTTGAGTTCGTTTTCCTTATGTATCACGTTCGAGTTGTGGTCTATTGGCACGGTATGGCATTATATGAGACTTTTGGTCATGTCTGGGGTGACTTGTTGCCTGAGCGGCTCATACTGAGTGAGACGAGATTATTGGATCAGGGATCAGTGCGATAAGATTATGTGAAGTACATTAAGACAAGTACCATTATTTGGTTCATATTGAGGTGATGATTCTAGTCAAGGGAAGAGATTCAATGATTTGTTAACTCTGCAATTGGTTATGAATTTCCACACATCTCCTCTGTTGTGGTAGTATCGTAAGCGTTATAGCAGGACCTATATATATGTCATGAGGTGCATTGGGAGCATCACATTCGTGGAATTTTGGATATTAAGATCAGGGAATGTCATTATGATTAGATGATAAATTATGCAGTGTATGGTGCTAATTCAGCAAAGGCAAGCCATCATGTTTTGATACCTTGTGTGGTGATTAATTCGGTGTTCATATGTTGGAAACAGGCCTGGCAGAGGATTTCGGGTGTTGGAGCTTGGTTCTGTGCTTATTGTATGGGTAAAAGAGGATATCTTCGGATTTGATCGAGCTAATGCGCTCAACTGAGTGGTGGCAGCACAGGTAGGCGCACGAAGTGTTAAACAGTGATTTCAGATAACTCCAGAGCAATTCTTAGCACGTTCGAGGACGAACGTATGTTTAAGTGGGAGAGAATGTAATGACCCGACCGGTCGTTTTGATATCTAGCATGTCGTTTGGCGGTTTGAGGCCATGAGCAGCTTCATTCCAGGTATTATGACTCGTAGGCGTGGTCGGAGTTGAATTTCGGGAAGTTAGGGGTCAATTTGGAAAGAAAATTCTCATTTCGGAAGCCTTAAGTTGGAAGAATTGACTAAGATTGGATTTTTGAGTAAACAACCTTAGAATCAGGATTTGAAAGTTCCAGCAGGTTCGTATGATGACTTCGAACTTCGGCGTATGTTCGGATCGGGCTTCGGATGACCCGGGAGCGTTTCGACGCATATTGTGGAAGTCAGCATTTTAGAAGAAATTTCATAAGCTGGGTTGAAGTGCATTTCAGTGATATTGATGTTCAATTGGGATTTCGAGTCTGGGAGTAGATCCGTATGGTGATTCTGGTGTTGGAACCGCAATCAGAAGTAATTCGGAGGTCCGTAGGTCATTTTGGAGTCATTTCGCTAAAGTTAGAAATTTGAAGGTTTTAAGAAGTTGGACCAGAAATGGAAATTTTGATATCGGGGTAAGATTCCGATTCCGGAAGTTGGAGTAGGTCCGTAATGTCAAATATGACTTGTGTGCAAACTTGAGGTCAATCAGACGTGATTTGATAGGTTTCGGCATCGAATGTTGAAGTTGGAAATTTTAAAGCTCATTAAGATTGAATTGGAGTGCGATTCATGGTTTCGGCATTTTTTGATGTGATTTGAGGCCTCGAGCAGGTCCGTGGGATGTTATGGGACTGGGTCGTGTGATTGGACAGGGTCCCGGGGGCCTCGAGTGTGTTTCTGGGTGGTTTCAGATCATTTTGGGCTGTTTTGAAAAGGCTGATGTTGGTGTCTGGTATTGTTCTTCACGTTTGCGGGGATCCCCTCGCATTCGGGAAGAAGGATTTGGCTTCAGGGACTTTGTTCTTCATGTTCGCGAAGGGTGCCTCGCGTTGGCAAAGAAGAAACATCTCTGTTGTGCAGGTCTGACTTCGGAGGCTCATATCTCATAATCTATAAGGAATTTTGAGATGTAGTAAAAACGAAAGTTGTATACCTTTGTGTCTAGTTGCTAGAAATATAAACTATTTAGAATTTTGATTTGTGTACAAAGCGTTATGGCCGGTACACTATAGATGAAGAAGAAATTTGTGTTGCACAGGGCTGACTTTAGAAGCTTATATCTCGAAATATATAAGGAATTGGGATAATAATAAAACATCCAGTTTGTTGATCCTGGAGTCTAGTTATCAGAACATTAAATCATTTGTCATTTGGATTTTTGTGCAAAAAGTTATGACCATTCTACTAGAGGCTGTCTGAGAAGAGTTTGTAATTGCCTTTCGAGATTTTTTGTTCTTCGCGAACGCGAGGGTAGGCCCGCGAACGCGGAGAAGACTTGCCTGGCAGTGTTTAAGTTTGCTAAAAATGGGCTAGGCTCATTTCCTCCACGGGAGACGACCTATGGGCGATTTTAGAGCTCCATCTTCATCATCAATGTCAAGGTAAGTGATTCCCACCTATTTCAAGTTAAATACTTGGATTATATATATATATATATATATATTAACATGGAAATTCATGGAAAATTAATGAAAACTTGGGGTTTTGGTAGAAAACCTAGAAATTAGTATTTTTGGATTTTGACCATGAAATAGGACATGAGATTTGGAATAAATTATACATTTGAGTTCGTGAGGTTATGAGTAATGTTTATCTTCGAAAATTTTCGAAATTCGGGCACGCGGGCCGGAGGGTGATTTTTTTCGAATTTTCGATCGGGGTTAGGAATTGTTACAAATTGGATTCTAATGGATATTTGAGCATATATTAATGGATTTGCGTACTTATAGGCTAGTTTTGGGGCGTTGTGCATCAATTTGAGTCATCGGATGGGCTTAGAAGCCAGTTATGAATCTTTGGAGCGAGGTAAGTCTCCTTTCTAACCTTGTAAGAGGGAATTGTCCCCATAGGTGAAATAATTAAATATGTGCTACCATTTCTGGGGGTTACGTACGCACGAGGTGACATGAGTCCGTGCGTAGCTACTATTATGCTTATGTCCGGGTAGTCTAGGACCCAAAAACATGTTTTATTTGTCGTACTTGTAACCTTATTGATGAAATTAAAAATGATTAAACCTTATCGAACTTGGAAAATGAATTTCTAGAAAATATTTAGATACTATCTTCGTGGTCATTAAAAGAGAAATTGTAATTTTTCTTGGGTAATTGTTTTCCCGATGTAGTCGAGCTGGACTGTTTGAATGTGTATGCTTATGTGTGACTGCTTCGCAATTTGTATTCCAAGAGCTTGGTGATTTCTTCCACTACTCTCATGGGAGCGGGCCGTATGCCACGACAGGTTAACGGATGCATCTATGGTTTGCGTTGTTCGACCCTTTGGCAGTGCATAATTTACATTTATGTTGGTTCAGGCCGTTCGACCCTCGGCATTTCCTGTGCATGATACTTGCTGGATACCATCTATGAGTTGAACTGTTTAATTGCTTAAGATATAAGTTGTTAACTAAGACGACTAAAATTGGGATTTATAATTTATGGAAGAAATTGTGTTTTCCTGCTGTTATATGTTGTTTAATGATAACATCCATATTTGACATCACACTTGATTATATTAATTTGACCTCTAGTAAGTGTCAAAGTCGACCTCTCGTCACTACCTCTTCGAGGCTAGGCTGGATACTTATTGGGTACACGTTGTTTTCGTACTCATACTACACTTGCTGTGCATTTTGATGCACAGGTACATGTATATCAAGTGGCCCCCCTTGGCACTATGACATGGTTGATATGGGGACTTAGGCGAGCTGCACCATCTCAAGATAACCCGCAGCCAGCAGAGTCTCCTTCAGAGTATTGAGTTGTACTTTCTTTACTGTCCCATTGTATTCTGGACGGTCATGTATTTCATTTGGTGTTTCTTATAAATTGCTCATGCACTTGTGACACCGGGTTCTGGGATGATTTTCGGATGTATTTGTTAATTGAATTGTTAAAACCTCGTTAATTACTGAGTAAATTTTATTGATCGTTATAAATGAAATGAAAAGTAACGATTTAAAAAATACTAAAATAGAAATTTTAATTAAATACTTAGTGTTGGCTTGCCTGACAGTGGTGTCTGGCGCCATCACGACCTTAATGGATTTTGGGTTATGACAGATGTCGTGCTGAATATATTGATTATGATGGTGAGGACGAGAGTAAAAACACGAAGGGTGATGCCGTGCTCTTGTTTTTGTATTACTATTCTGTTGCTTAAATTGATATCCAAATTGTGCCTTACCTCGTTATTTCCATTATTTGATATTTCCTCCCCTCGGCATGTTCCCCTTTTCCTTTATGCTTAACAGCTTATTTCTCGTTGTATTATTTTTCTCCGTATACTATTAAACTGCACAGGTTGACGTTGGTTGTCGTGTCCTAGCCTCGTCACTACTTAGCCGAGGTTAGGATCGACACTTACTTAGTACATGTGGTCGGTTGTACTGATGCTACACTCTGCACTTTCATGCAGATCCCGGTGTAGAACCGTACGGACCATAGATCGAGGTTGCTTCCTTCAGTCCAGTAGAGACCCTGAGGTAGTCTTGTAGGCGTCCGCAGGCCTTGGCGTCCCCTCCTACTTCTTTTGTATTTTGTTCTAGTTATTTCATAAACAGACGTACTTATTTCATTCAGACCTTTATATGTATTATTCATAGACAGTCTGTGAGTTTGTGACTCCAAAATTCTGGGATTGGTTTTTGTGAAATTTTGTAAAGGCATTAAATTGAGTTTATATACCTTGCTTCATTTTATTCTTTTATTTATGTTAATGTTGTATTTAACATATTATTAGATAATAATAAAGGAATAAGGTGAATTAAATATTCCCGTTGTCTTGCCTAACGGGTTCAATGTTAGGCTCCATCACGGTCCCGACGGTGGGAAATTCGGGTCGTGACAAGTTGGTATCAGAGCACTAGGTTTCTTTGGTCTCGTAATTCATGGAAAAGCTTGGTAGATTCTAAGGGATCGGTATGGAAACGTCTGTGATAATCCCCAGAGGCTGTAGAGTTTAGGAATAATTTCACATCTATTCTTTTCTGTCGTGCGATTTGAATTCTAAATGCTAACTGAATTTCTATTCTATTCTTTCGCAGATGGCGAGAACACGTGCTTCTTCATCCACTGATCAGCAGCCCGAGTCTCCAGTTGCAGCTCTTACGAGGGGCCGAGGACGAGGCCGAGGCAGGGGCAGAGCTCAGCCCAGAGTAGCAACCCCAGTGACGGAGCCTCAGGTAGAGTTTGCTGATGAGGTTCCTGCCCAGACAGTCCCGATTGGGCCAGCTCAGGTTCCCGAGGGGTTCATTGCCACCAGTACTCCAGGATGCTCTGGTCCGTCTAGTAGGCCTCATGGAGAGTGTCGCTCAGGCAGGTTTGCTTCCTGTAGCACCAGCCATCTCTCAGGCTGGGGGAGGAGCCCGGACTCCCGGTACTCGCACTCCGGAGTAGTTGGCTTCTCAGTTTCAGACTCCAGTAGCTCAGCCAGCTGGGGTAGTTTAGCCGGGTATTATGGCTTAGACCGGTGATGGAGCAGCTATGACTGCTGATGCTTTGTGGAGGTTGGACAAGTTCACCAAGCTTTTCACTTCTACTTGCAGTGGTGCATCTTCATAGGATCCCTAGGACTACTTGGATAGCTGCCACGAGGTTCTACGGAACATGGGGACTGTGGAGACCATTGGGGTCAACTTTGCTACCTTTTGTCTGTCAGGTCCTGCCAAGACTTGGTGGAAAGATTATTGTTTGGCTAGACTAGTTGGATCACCGGCCTTGACTTGGGCCCAGTTCACTCAGCTATTTCTGGAGAAATTTCTTCCTATCACTCAGAGAGAGGATCTTCGGAGGCAGTTTGAGCGTCTCCAGAAGGGCTCTATGACTGTCACTCAGTACGAGACCAGATTTGTTACCTTGACCCGACATGCTATTATGATACTTCCCACCGAAAGAGAGAGGGTGAGGAGATTTATTGAGGGACTAGCTCAGCCGATCAGATTGCAGATAGCCAAGAAGATAGGGAGTGAGATTTCTTTCTAGGATGCAGCCAATGTGGCCAGACGAGTTGATATGGTTCTGTTACAGGGGGTTGGTCAGGGGTCTGACAAGAGACCCTGTCATTTTGGCAGGTTCAGTGGCGCCTCATCTGGAGGCAGGGATTCTTTTGGTAGAGGCCATCCTCCTAGGCCGTTTCATTTGGCACTTCAGGTTTCTCGCAGTGCTCCAGGTGGTCGTGGATCTCATATGCACTATTCTGATCAGTTGCACTACAGTGCACCAGCAGCTCCTATCAGTGCACCGTCTATTCAGGGTTTCTAGGGTGGTTACTCAGGTCGTCAGGGTCAGTTTCAGGGTCAGAAGCCTCAGCAACCGAGGGCTTATTATACTTGTGGTGATTAGAGGCACATTGTTAGATTTTTCCCTCGAGCAGTTCTCAGCACCAGGGTTCTCGTTCCATGGTTCCAGTACCAGGTGTTCCACCGCCCGCTCAGCCAGCTAGAGGTGGGGGTCGAGGTGTTAGAGGTGGAGGTCAGGCCGTTAGAGGTGGAGTCCAGGCGCTAGAGGTAGAGGTCAGCTAGTAGGAGGCCGTCCCAGGGATGTAGTTCAGACTGGTGGGGCCCATCCCCGATGTTATGCTATTCCATCCAAACCTGAGGCTAATTCCTCCGGTGCGGTTATCACAGGTATGGTTTCAGTTTGTAGCAGGGATGCTTCAATTTTATTTGATCCAGGGTCCACGTATTCCTATGTATCATCTTATTTTTCTCCTTATTTGGTTATGCCTCGTGATTCTCTGAGTACTCATGTATATGTGTGTACACCGGTGGGTGATTCTATTATAGTAGATCGTGTCTACCGTTCATGTGTAGTGGTTATTGGTGGTCTTGAGACCAGTGTAGATCTTCTTCTCCTGGATATGGTAGATTTTGATGTTATTTCGGGGATGGATTGGCTGTCGCCTTATCATGCCATACTGGACTGTTATGCCAAGACCGTGAACTTAGCATTATTGGGGTTGCCTCGATTGGAGTGGAGGGGGGCTCCTAGTCATTCTTACAGCAGGTTTATCTCATATATGAAGGCTCGGCGCATGGTCGAGAAGGGGTGTTTGGCCTATTTGGCTTATGTTTGTGATTCTAGTGCCGAGGTTCCTTCTATGGAGTCTGTGCCCATAGTCTGTGAGTTTCCAGAGGTGTTTCCTGCAGACCTGCCGAGTATGCCACCCGACAAGGATATTGACTTTTGCATTGAGTTGACTCCGAGCACTCAGCCCATTTCTATCCCGCCATATCGTATGGCCCCGCCAGAGTTGAAGGAGTTGAAAGAACAGTTGCAGGATTTGCTTGATAAAGGCTTCATTAAGCCTAGTGTCTCGCCTTGGGGTGCGCCGATGTTGTTTGTTAAGAATAGGGATGGGTCGATGAGGATGTGTATAGATTATCGACAATTGAACAAGGTTACCATCAATAACAAATATTCATTGCCGCGAATTGATGATTTGTTTGATCAGCTTCAGGGTGCCAAGGTATTTTCGAAGATTGATTTGAGATCTGGATACCACCATTTGAGGATTAGGGCATACGATGTCCCTAAGATATCTTTTCACACTCGATACAGGCATTATGAGTTCTTAGTGATGTCATTCGGGTTGACAAATTCTCCAGCTGCTTTTATGGACTTGATGAACCGAGTGTTCAGGCCTTATTTGGATTCTTTCGTGATTGTCTTCATTGATGATATACTGATCTATTCCCGCAGCCGAGAGGAGCACGAGCAGCGTCTTCGAGTCGTTCTTCAGTCTCTGAAGGACAATCAGTTGTATGCTAAGTTTTCTAAGTGTGAGTTCTGGTTTGAGCTCAGTTGCATTCTTGGGTCATGTTGTATCAGCAGAGGGTATATGGTGGATCCCAAGCAGATTTCAGCAGTCAAGGATTGGTCTAGACCCACGATGACCAGGTTGACTCAGAAGGGTGCCTAGTTCAGGTGGTCAGATGAGTGTGAGGCGAGCTTTCAGAAGCTCAATACAGCCTTGACCACGACACCGGTGTTGGTTTTGCCCACAGGTTCAAGGCCATATACTGTGTATTGTGATGCATCTCAGGTTGGACTTGGTGCAGTGTTGATGCAGGATGGCAAGGTTATTGCATATGCTTCACGTCAGTTGAAGATCCACGAGAAGAATTATCCAGTTCATGATTTGGAGCGAGCAACCATTGTTCACGCGCTGAAGATTTGGAGGCATTATTTATATGGCGTTTCTTGTGAGGTGTTCACGGATCACAAGAGTTTGCAATATTTGTTCAAGAAGAAGGAGTTGAATTTGAGGCAGAGGAGATGGTTGGAGCTGTTGAAAGACTATGACATCACCATCTTATATCATCCGAGGAAGGCCAATATGGTGGCAGATGCTTTGAGTAGGAAGTCAGCCAGCATGGGTAGTCTTGCTTATATTCCTATCGGAGAGAGACCACTTTCTTTGGATGTTCAGGCTTTAGCCAATTGGTTCATGAGATTGGATGTTTCTGAGCCCAGCCATTTTCTAGCTTATACAGTTGCTTGTTTCTTATTATTTGATCGTATTCGAGACCGACAGTATGATGATCCTCATTAGTGTGTCCTTAGGGATACGGTCCGGCAAAGTGATGCCAAGCAGGTTACAGTTGGTGATGATGAAGTTTTACGGATGCAGGGTCATATTTGTGTACCCAGTGTGGATGGACTTCGTGAGTTGATATTAAAGGAGGCCCATAGTTCCCGGTATTCTTTCCATCCGGACGCCGCAAAGATGTACCAGGATTTACAGAAGCGTTATTGGTGGAGTAGGATGAAGAAAGATATTGTGGCATATGTATCTCAGTGCTTGAATTGTCAGCAGGTAAAGTACGAGCATCAGAGACCTAGCGGATTGATGCAACAGATTGAGATTCCTGAGTGGAAGTGGGAGCGTATCACCATGTATTTTGTTGTTGGACTCCCACGGACTCAGAGGAAGTTCAATGCAATATAGTTCATTGTGGATAGGCTGACCAAGTCAGCACATTTCATTCTTGTGGCAGTTTCCTATTCTTCAGAGAGATTAGTAGAGATCTACATTAGGGAGATTGTTCGTCTTCATGGAATACCCGTATCCATTATTTCTGATCGAGGTACGCAGTTTACCTCGCATTTTTGGAGAGCAGTTCAGTGTGAGCTGGGCACACGGGTTGACTTGAGCACAATGTTTCATCCTCAGATGGAAGGACAGTCCGAGCGTACTATTCAGATCTTGGAGGATATGCTACGAGCCTGTGTCATTGACTTTGGAGGCTCTTGGGACTAGTTCTTGCCTTTAGCTGAGTTTGCCTACAACAACAGCTATCAGTCGAGCATTCAGATGGCTCCCTATGTGGCGTTGTATTGTAGGCGGTGTCGGTCGCCGGTTGGGTGGTTTGAGCCGGGAGAGGCTCGGTTGTTGGGTACAGAGTTAGTGCAGGATGCCTTGGATAAGGTTAAGATCATTCAGGATAGACTTCGTACAGCTCAGTCCAGGCAGAAGAGTTATGCCGACCACAGAGTTCGTGATTTGGCATTCATGGTTGGGGAGCGGGTATCGCTTCAGGTGTCGCCAGAAGGGCTTGATGAGATTTGGAAAGAAGGGCAAGCTAAGCCCTAGATTCATTGGTCCATTTGAGATTTTTGACAGAGTGGGAGAGGTGGCCTACAGACTTGCGTTGCCACCGAATTTATCAGCTGTGCATCCGGTGTTTTATGTGTCTATGCTTCAGAAGTATCACGGCGATCCATCCCATGTGTTAGACTTCAACAGTGTCCAGTTGGAGAAGGATTTGACCTATGAGGAGGAGCCGGTAGCCATATTAGACCGGCAGGTTCGTCAATTGAGATCGAAGAGTTATCTTTCGATTCGTGTTTAGTGGAGAGGTCAGCCTGCCGAGGCGGCTACCTGGGAGTCCGAGTCTAATATGCGGAGCCTTTATCCCCATCTTTTCCCTGATTCAGGTACTTTTCTATATCCGTTCGAGGACGAACGTTTGTTTTAGAGGTGGAGAATGTGATGACCTAAAAAGTCATCTCTCATTTTTATAAGTTAAAACGGTGTTCCCAGGCTTTGAAAATCTCCTTTTATCTCACCTCGTTTTGCGTGCACTTCCCGGGTGTATAGCCGGGAAGCTTTTATATGAAAAACTGAAAAAAATACTAATTTGGCCTTTAATATTTAATTTAAGTTGACTTCGGTCAACATTTTGGGTAAAAGGACCCAGACCCGGACCTGTGATTCGACGGTCCCAGAGTGGTCCGTTGGAAAATATGGGACTTGGGCGTATGCCCGGAATCGAATTCCGAGGTCCCAAGCCCGAGAAATGAATTTTTGAAAGAAATTGTTTTTCTGAAAATATAAGAATTTTTAGGAATTTGATTATATTTGAAATTTATGGTATCGGGCCCGTATTTTTGTTCCGGAGCCCGGTACAGGTTCAATATGATAATTATGATATGCCTTTAAAATTTGGTAAGAAGCGGAAGTCGTTTGACGTGATTCGGACCCGTAGTTGTGAAATTTGATACTTTGGAAGTTTTGGAATTTTTCTTTGATTTTTAATGCTAAATTCGTTGTTTAAGATGTTAATTTGGCGATTTGATTGCACGAGTAAGTCCGTAGGATATTTTTGAGGTTGTGTGCATGTTTGTTTTGGAGCCCCGAGGGCTCGGGTGAGTTTCGGATAGGCGTCGGGGTGATTTAAACTTAGAAAATCTGGTGTTTTTGGCTGTTACTGGTGTCTGAGTTTTTGCTCTATGCGAACGCATGGTAACCCACACGAACACATAACACAAATTGGGAGGGGGCAGATTTTCACTATGCGAACGCATAGAACCAGGTGCAAACGTGGAGCCTTAGGAGGTTACTCTACGCGAACGCACCCGGCCAGCCGCGATCGACATAGTATAGTAAGGGGCTGGGTATTTTTAACACTGCGCGAACGCATCCCTTGTGATGCGAACGCGAAGGGCAGGGGAGGGGAGACTATGCGATTGCACTTCCCTGGTCGCGAACGCATAGGCTAGTTTTGCCAGGTCTTTTAAAAACAGTAAACAAACGGGATTCTTCAAAATTTTCATAACTCTTTCACTTAAACTCAAAGTTAGGCGATTTTTGAAGATGGATTTCACCACAAAACCATGTGTATGTGTTCTTAAACTCGTTTTCTTCAATTTTCCTTAACACCCATTAGATTTCTAGGCCTATATCATGTTCTTAAGGGTAGAAAATTAGGGATTTGGATAGAGTTAGGGTTTTTGAAATAATTGGAATTTAGACCTTGTTTTGGGGTCGAATTCCGAAACTAATTACATATTCGGGCTCAAGGGTGAATGGGTGATCGGATTTTGGTCCGAACCTCATGTTTTGACCAAGCGGACCCAGGGTCGATTTTTGACTTTTTGAGAAGAATGATGTAAACCTATAATTAAGCGTTGGGATGGAATTGTTTAGCATTTATTGATGTTATTGAGTTGAATATATCTAGATACAAGTGAATTGGAGTCAAATTCAAAAGGGAAAGAGGTAATCGAGGCTTGAGTTTGGTCGTGAAATTTGAGGTAAGTGTTTGGCTTAACCTTAGCTTGAGGGAATAAGTGTTGTGTCCTACTTGCTATGTGTAAGTATCATGTTCAACGTATATGTGAGGTGACGAGTACCTATACATTGGTGTCAAGCATGCCCGTGAGTCGAATATTGTGATTTATGTGGTTTTTCGTAAGTAATATTTGAGTTTCACTTTATAGTTATCCATGTTGGTGGAAATTCCTTGATATTGAATAGTGTTGAGTATTAGTTTCAGTTGAAGATTTTTATGTGAAGTTATATACTAAGTGAGTTTGGATATAGCTGTTTTCCCTTGCCGGGATGGTATTAATTCCACTGTTGACTCTCTTGCCGGGACGTTATGGTTTTATTTCTGTTTACTCCGTTATTTTTCCTTGTTGGACTGCTGTCATTTGATGTGTTTGGGTGAGGAAGAGTGTAAAAAACACGAAGGGTGATGCCGTGCGTGAGATTTTGAGTGAGTGTTAATGCACGAAGGGTGATGTCATGCCGATATTTTGATTTTAAAAGCACGGAGGCTAATGTCGTGCTGAATATATTGATTCTGATGGTGAGGACGAGAGTAAAAGCACGAAGAGTGATGTCGTGCACTTGTTTTCGTATTACTATTCTATTGCTTAATTGATATCCAGATTGTGCCTTACCTCGTTATTTTCATTATTTGATATTTTCTCCCCTCAGCATGTTCCCCTTTTCCTTTATGTTTAACTGTTTATTTCTCGTTGTATTATTTTTCTCCGTATACTATTAAACTGCATAGGTTGACTTTGGTTATCGTGTCCTAGCCTCCTCACTACTTCGCCGAGGTTATGCTCGACACTTACTCAGTACATGGGGTCGGTTGTACTGATGTTATATTCTGCACTTTCGTGCAGATCCTGGTGTAGGACCCTATGGACCATAGATCGAGGTTGCTGCCTTCAGTCCAGTGGAGACCCTGAGGTAGTCCTGCAGACGTCCGCAGGCCTTGGCGTCCCCTCCTACTTCTTTTGTATTATGTTCTAGTTATTTCAGAAACAGACGTACTTATTTCATTCAGACCTTTATATGTATTATTCATAGACATTCCGTGAGTTTGTGACTCCAAAATTCTGGGATTGGTTTTTGTGAAATTTCGTAAAGGCATTAAATTGAGTTTATATACCTTGCTTTATTTTGTACTTTTATTTATGTTAGTGTTGTATTTCATATATTATTAGATAATAATAAAGGAATAAGGTGAATTAAATATTCACGTTGGCTTGCCTAGCGGGTTCAATGTTAAGCGTCATCATGATCCCGACGGTAAAAAATTCGAGTCGTCACAATAATTTATGTATACCAACTAAAAAAAATGTAAACAATGAATTTAACTTGCTATTTGTTGTAAAGATCTTGTGGTTATAACAAGAGAGCTTATGTATTAGAAGTTATCTCTGTATTCAATGAGAGACTAAAGTGGTTCACAAGTCACAACTATTAGCTCCATTGAGGGCAACTTATTTTATGAAAAAAAAAAAAGATAGGAAAAAAGTCAACGTTTTTGTGTAATGGTTTTAGATGATGCAAGGTTTCCAGCTAGTTGATAAAAGAAGCACATTCGACTATTCTAGTATTCATCCGTTCTAATTTACGTGAATTTATTTCTTTTTTGGTTCGTTCAAAAAAGATTGACCTATTTTTAAATTTGAAAATAATTTAGTTTAAAATTCCAATTTATCATTAATGAGAAGTTTTTATAATCACACAAAATTTTTGACCCATTTTTTGACTTGTTTAGGACCACAAATTTCAAAAATCTTTATTTTTTCTTAAATTTCGTACTTAATCAAATAGGTTCACATAAATTGGAACGGAAGGAGTATAACATATAAGGTTAAAGATAATAGTCATGCTTAGACGGATTCAGAATTTCAAGAGGATGGGTGCACTGTTGTGAAGAAGTGTATCTAGAATTTGCATTTGACGGGTTAACTTTAGTTTCTTACCATGAACCCACAACACTTTGAAATTATAAGTTGAAAATTATATTTTTTTTAAATTTTACTAATTTTGACATATATATATATATATCTAGATCTATACGCCGTGCCAAAATCAAGACCATTCAAAGTGGGATTTGAATCGCCAATTTCAATTGTAGAGGTGCACCTAATAATAATTAAACCATAGGAGTCTTTGAGCATGTGTTCACGCACATATATTTAAGTAATTTTGAATAAATATAACATTGTTTTACATGGTTTAGGAAAAGAAGTATGGGTTCACGTGAACCCATATTCTTCAACCAGGATACGCCTCTGTTCATGCTCTCAACGTAATTAAGCACTAATACCAAAGAGAACTAAAAATTAAGGATGTTGGAGCAGTTATTTTATTATGCACCAAGTTAGAATCAAATTTAATAATCCCTCTAAGGCTATCAAAACAGCTCTAAATTCATGAACATATAATCTGATAAGTACTAAGCCTCCATTACCATAACCATGCAATATTAAAATCTTCAACTCCTAACTTTCCACAGTGATTAGCATTATAGGAAATGGTTGTAGATTTTAAGTTCGATACAAAAACCCTAAAATGGAGCCGCCATACATCACACCACTTAGTTCATAATTGAATTTTATATTTGTTAATCATCTCTTAATCATGATTATAAATTAGGGTTCGAGTTCGTTAACATGCATTCACATCATCTTAAGACAGTTGCATCACACAAAAATTAAATCCGGTCGTTACTGGTCGTTAAACCATGAAAAAATCTTGCAACTTCCTTTTATGTTCTCAAATTTTAACTTTCTTGATCTTGTTTGTTTCTGTGGATTCTCAGCTAACAACTGATTTTTACTCTAAAACATGTCCAAATGTCCTTAAGGTTGTACGTAAAGAAGTTCAGAATGCAATCAAGAATGAAATGAGAATGGCTGCTTCTTTGCTTCGGCTTCATTTCCACGATTGCTTCGTTAGTGTGAGTTTTCTTAATTATTTTTTTTGGATTTTTTCATACAGTTAAACTTCCAAAAGTTTAGTTATTATAGTTTTAAGTTTAAAAAAAATAAAGACCTAAAAGTGTGCCAAAAAGGATAATATTGTATTTATATGCACGCTATAGTTCTTTTGGCTAAATTGGCGCGCGCACACACACACTAGTTCCTCTAGCTAGTTGTAAGTTCTCTTATTTGTTTTTAATTGGGGTCCCTAATCTTTTTTGTCTAATATTGTAATTTAGTGTTCATAATTTGTAGGTTAACCTTAGCTTTACAAAGAAAGGTTAGAACTGATTAAGATATATCAATAACAACCACCCAGTATAATTTCATAAGTGGGGTCTGAGGAGGGCAGGATGTACGCAGTCTTACCCCTACCCTGGAAGGATAGAGAAACTGTTTCCGATAGACCCTCGGTTAAATGATTAAGATATATTATTTAAATTTTTTTTATTTATAGGGTTGTGATGCATCACTATTGTTGGATGGAAATAGTACGACAAGTGAGAAGTTCACCCCAGCCAACTTGAACTCAGCAAGGGGTTTTGAAGTCATAGACAATATTAAAACTGCTGTCGAAAAGGCATGCAGTGGAGTTGTTTCTTGTGCTGATATTTTAGCTATTGCTGCAAGAGATTCAGTTCTACTGGTAAGATCCTAAATCCTAATCTAGGTTGCTCGGACTCTTAAAAACGTCATCGGTGATATATGCAAGTTTCTCTAAAAGTAGTGCATTTTTGGATCCTAGACGGGTGCGGCAGGAGTTTTAGAGAGTCCGAGCAATATAGATCTAAACATTCTTTAATACGAGAAAAACTGAATTTTTATATATCAATGTATTTTAACATGTTATAACATATAATCTGTCTTTATTTTTGAGATTAATAATATCACCTTTTATAGATGGTTACATATAATTATTTTTGGGTTATCTTTAAATTGATTCATATCCATATATTGATTTTCAAAATGAAGAAATATATATAGGGGACATGTTGCCATACTTCATTAATTATTTTAAGAAATTAAGACAAATTTATTCTTTTTTTTTTTTGTTCAGAGTGGAGGGCCATTTTGGAAGGTATTATTAGGGAGAAGAGATGGATTAGCTGCTAATTTTTCTGGATCAAACACTGCTCTTCCAGCTCCATTTGATCCCCTCAATACTATCATTTCCAAGTTTGATGCTGTTGGATTAAATGTAACAGATGTTGTGAGCCTATCAGGTAATACATATATGGTAATTAATGGTATTAGTTAAGCTGTATCTATATGGGTTTAACTTATATATACTAACAGCATAAAAAAGCAGCCCGGTGTACTAAGCTCCCGCTATGTGCGGGGTACGGGAAAAGGCCGGACCACAAAGGTGTATTGTATGCAGCCTTACCTTGTATTTCTGCAAGAGGCTGTTTTCACGGCTTGAACCCGTAACCCCCTGATCACATGACAACAACTTTATCACTAATAATGAACCTAATTAACCTTTTATAACATGTAACCATTCTTATTTTCTAGCTTGCTAATCCTATTTTTTTGTAGATGAAACTTGCAGTTATCTTTTTAAGTGACTTGATAATGTATACATCTATAAACTGATCGCCTAAAAGAACTTTAGGCAATCAGGTCATCTAACAGATACACGTAATTACTCATAATAAGTGAAACTAGATATATACTTAGAAAATAAAACAAACAACATGTTTTTTTATTTAGTCCATCCAGGCTTTCATCTTCTGTGGTGGTGGGAAACAAACAACATATTAATGACAAGTTAAAATTTACACACTATCAGTGTACATAAATTAAATCCTTTTACAAAACATAACTACTCATAATAATAATAGATATTGTAATTGAACTTTAGGCAACGGGGTCATCTAACAGATACATAACTACTCATACCAAGTGGAACTAAATATATACCTAGAAAGTAACACAAGCAACATGTTAATGACAAGTTAAAACAACATTTACACCATATAAAAGCAACACCTAAAACTCTCATTATGAGAAAAATAGAACTCCTCGCCGTATACCATATAAATTCTATAGCCGAGTACAGACGTTTCTTTCCTCCCCACATGCATAGAAGTAAATCTCACGTGATGAAAAAAAGTAAAAGGTCCCGAAACGAAAATGATCCAATTTGATCACTGTACATTGCTAACATGAGAAAATGGAATAATCGGGAATCTCGAGACTGTCAATATACATAAACTAAATCCTTTTCATAAAACGTAATGCTTGATGGTCGTTAAACTTTATGCAATGTTTCCACTAACCCTTTTGAGTGTTTAAATATATGTAGGTGCTCATACAATTGGATTAGCAAAATGTGCAACTTTTGACAACAGATTAAGAAATTTCAGTGGCACAGGTGCACCAGACACAACTCTAGACACAACATTAGTCAGTGAACTGCAAAATTTGTGTCCATTGACAAGTGATGGAAATAACACAACTCCTCTTGATAGGAATTCCACAGACTTATTTGACAATCATTATTTCAAGAATTTAATCAATGGAAGAGGGATTCTTGAATCAGATCAAGTCTTGTTTTCCAGTGATGATGCTATACAAACAACTAAAACATTAGTTGAAACTTATAGTAATAGCTCTAAGTTTTTCTTTAGTGACTTTGTTAATTCTATGATTAAGATGGGAAATATTAGTCCTCTAGTTGGATCAGATGGTGAAATCAGAAAGAATTGTAGGGTCGTTAATTCGAATAATTAGTGACTTTCGGAGACACCCACTCTACTTCCTCGGGTAGAAATAAAGTCTGCATACACACTACCTTCCTCAGACTCCACTAATGAAATTTTATTGGGTCGTCGTTGTTGTTGTAGTAGTAAATCCCCCATCAGCCTGAGTGTTGGTTTGATTAAGAAAAAATAGTTAGTACGTAGTATAAGTTGTTGTACTATGATTTCTTGCCTGTGGAAAAAATATAATTATCTACTTTGTGAAAAAATTTGTATCTAATTTTTTTCTCTTTATATATACTATTGCGAAAGATCGTGTGTTAACTAGTATACAATTATACGAAAAGAAAAAAAATAACATAAGCATTTAAACCTAATCCTCAGGCATAAGCAGAGAGTTTTCAATTTTACGAATGATACCCATACTTCAAATTAACTATAACTGCACCAAAGTTCATCACAAAAAGCCATGCATGCTCACAGAACAAAAGCATGCATTGATTTAGTTCCCAAATCAGTGATTTATTCCCAGATTCAAAAAGAGCAATATACTCTATACTTCTTGGAGAAAAGAAATATTAAGCAAAGATCTTATATTAAATAGATGCGCATAAATAATCTTTTCAATTAGGAACTCAAAACAAACATTTATTGAATTTGATTTTTGATATATATATATATTTATTTAAAGAAAATAAAATATGAGTTATCTCAAAAAGAATAGTATTTGGGCAACTAAAACTGCCATAAAGCTAAGGGGAATGCGGCAAAGAGAGTTTGCTTTTGAAAGGACAAAATATTTTTGTAGCACGGTTAAGGCTGTAATTACGGGCTACTTTGTTCGTCACAAAAATATTTTATAATTTCATTGATTCTTCCTACTTAAAATTGAAATTAAGATACATAAAATTGAAACAAAGAAACAGAGAGTAATTAAAATACCAGACTTGTAATAATCACAATAAATGAAATTACTTTATATATGCATTCATCTTGTCATTGACTCGACTCCGCCTGCATACCAACTTTACATATTAAACCAAATAGTACTATTAAAAAAAACAAAATCTATATATGTATCTTTCTAATTTTAACAAGAACTCCTACTTCATATATTTAGAGGCTAAATGTGCAGAAACGGATCCATAATTTAAAGTTTACGGGTTCCTGCAAAGACTTACGGTGTAATTAAACAAGGACCAGCAGGTTCAACTCCATATTATATTGTTGGCCATGAGCATTCTCACAATATGCTGTAACTTTCCATTTTAGGAGTTGCTGATGTTAGCTGTATATGTTGCAGTGTTATATATATCAGTGCATGGCACTGAATTGCTACAGTTCAAGTTTATTGCTATATCTGTACTTTATGTTCCTTTCATGTTTTCGTAAACAACATTGCTAATGTGTACTCCTGTTGGCTGTGATGTTAAAAACAACTCATGAGTTCAATATTAATTCGAACTATGTATACATATGCAAACAAAATAAATAAAGTTAACTTGTATTACCATTTCCTTGCAGGCTCCTTGAACATCACAATAGTTTACAGAGTTGAATTCGAGATTCTCAAATCGGACATCTCGTACATATCCTGTGCCAACCTATTCATATATTTAACAAGAAGTCAATTTTTTATTCTTGTTCTGATTTTTCCCAGTTGAGTTATATATATTCTTGATACGAGCTCCATTTGTTGTTCCAGAGAAGAAAGAATTGCTCACATTGATATTCTCTACTTGAGCAAAATTACCACCTTTTCCTAAGCTTCCAATGCTGTGATCAATATATAAGCAGTACGATGAACATTAGGACTTTTGGAATTTAATACCAGAAAAAGTAGCAAAAGACACAGGAACAAAACTCAACCTTCAGTTAGAAGGACTCAAAAGGAAGACAACATCCCAAATGATCTTAATGATTAGTGTTTTATTTTGGAATATTAGGGGAGTTAGATCCAAAATAGTCATTCACAGGCTAAAGAAATTGATCAACATCAATAACACTCAATATGTGACTATCTTTGAACCTTTTGTCTCAAAAGAAAAATTAGATGGTTACAGAAAATTCGTAGGATTTCAACACTGTTGTTTCAACAACAATGGTCAAATCTGGTGCTTTTGGAATGCCTACAACTCCACTAAAGTCACTACCAGTAGTTATCAACATATTACAATCAAATTTCACAATGATATTTGTTCGCAGGACATCTGTGTTACTGCTGTTTATGCTAAATGCAAGTCCAAAGACAGGAGGGACCTCTGGCAGTCTCTTGAACAGGATAATATGGTGATAGATGTCCCTTGGTGTGTAGGGGGATTTCAATATAATCATGGATCCTAATGAAAAACTAGAGGTAACCCGCATAGAATGTATAGAAGTTTGGAGTTTCAGAACTGTATCAACAATTGTGGCCTCATCGATATTGGCTACAATGGTTCTAACTACATTTGATGCAATAACAGAAGACCTGGGAAAGAATCTGGAAAAGATTAGACATAATCTTTGTTAATGATCTTTGAGATCAATTATTTCAAAGAAGTTCTGTTAGGCACTGGCTAGGAAAGGATCTTATCACAGACCTCTACTTATGAAGAATTTGGATGGTAAACATCAACACATTAAGTATTTCAGATTTTTGAATTGTTGGGTAAACATAAAGGGTTTTTATGACATTGTCAAGGAATCCTAGAATATAAAAGTGGTTGGGAATCTTATGTGGATCATTCAAAGTAAACTCAAGTCTCTTAGTAAAAGACTGTCCCAATGGCCTAGAAATGAAATTGGGGATATCAATGAAGTTGTCACCAATTGGGAGGATAAACTTCAGGAGTTAGAGGACATTAATATTGAAAATAATTCGGAAAAGAGCAGAGAAGATGTCAACAAGGCCCATGCTCAGTATATTAGATGGCTCAGTCTTCAAGAATCCATGCTTAGACAAAAATCTCAGGTAAAGTGGTTTGAAGAGGGGGAAAAGAATACCAGATATTTTCATTCAATCCTTAGAGAAAAAAGAAGAAGGCAACAAATCAATCGCATCAAAAACAGTAAAGGGAATTGGATCAAGGGAGATGAAGATAGCCAGCAAAGCAGTGAGGCATTTCCAAACAATCTTCAACCTTACCCCTCCTATAATCAACAATCCTATTCTGGATTGTATTCCTTTGTGCATTTCAGATGTTGATAATAACATGCTTAACAAGATCCCAGAGGATAATGAAATCAAGGAAGCAGTTTTTAGCCTTAGCCCCCACAGCACAGCAGGACCAGATGGCTTCAATTGCACCTTCTTTCAGAGTTGCTGGGATATAATTGAGAGGGAAGTCATTGCTTTTGTGAAAGATTTCTTCAAAGGAAAAGGTTTGACCAAATTCTACTCCTATACTTGTTTAGTTTTAATTCCTAAAATTGACAATCATGCTACCTTTTCTGACTTTAGACCTATTAGCCTGTCTAACTTTACTAATAAATAAAATTATCTCCAAAATTGTGTCTCTTTGAGTAAACACTTTGTTGCACAAAATTGTCTCCTTGAGCCAAAGTGGCTTTGTTATAGATAGGCTAATTTCTGAGAATGTTTTGTTATCTCAGGAAATTGTTCACAATATTTCTCATAATAATAATGGTGGTAATGTAGTTATTAAATTGGACATGACTTGTCACGACCCAAATTCCCAACCCACGGGATCGTGATGGCGCCTAACACAATACTTGCTAAGCAAGCCAATGTTAGAAATTAATTAACCATTTTCTTTTTAAAGTTTACTTACACATAATAAAAAGATTTAAAATAAATACGAAATCTAATGTTTTCCACTAAATAATTCAATGAATAATAATGAGGAGCAATAATTAAGCCGAACCACGAACTAAATATATAACTATAAAGCTACCCCGGGGTCTGGTATCACAATTCAAGAACTACTAAAGAATACTACAAATAAATGGGCTGAAAGAAATATACCTCTGTTTCGAATGAAATAAAACAGTATCTAAATGAATAGGAGAAGACTCCTGGAGTTTGCGGACGCCAACAGATCTACCTCGTGTCTCCGAAAAAAATTGCGCAACTAATAAGATCTCCTAAATCTGGCCGGTACTTGAATCTGCACAAAAGAGTGTAGAGTGTAGTATCATTACAACCGACCCCATGTACCGAGTAAGTGCCGAGCCTAACCTCGATGAAGTAGTGACGAGGCTACGACGGGGCATTAACTACATAACATGTGAACAATATATATATAATAAAGTAAGAAAGAAATAATAATAATAAACTCGATAACCAGTAACTTGCAACGATAAATAAAATCAAATCGGATAACTCTTTTCAAATATCAACTGTAATAAACTCTTCAAATTTTTCCAAATTTCAATTTAAATCACAATAAAAATCAGAGTATGAAAACCTTTTAAATAAAACAGGAGTTCTCCAAATCCTTATTTTTGAAAATCAGTAAAACATAAAAGTTCACCCTTATCGCTCCTTGTTGCGGCGTGCAAACCGCTCCCACCTGTCCACCCTTATTTCTCCTCCCTATATATATATCACCCTTATTTCTCCTGTTGCAGCGTGCAACCCGATCCCACCTGTCCACCCTTATCACTCCTTGTTGTGGCGTGCAACCTGCTCCCACTAGACATATCATATTAGTTTATTCATAAAAGCTTTCACAATTCAGGCCAAGTCTTTCACAATATTTTTATATCAACAATTGCAAACAGAAGCTGTAAAACTCATAAATTTCATCAATTATCATTTCATAACGAAGCCAGCCGGAATTTATATACATATCGTAACACTGGCAACCAACTCAATCCTTATCTAACACAACAAAACCAAAATAACAGCCAACACTTCCAAAATACTTGAAGCAATACTTAACATCAAATTTATAAATTCAAATAGACATATAAACCTCAATGATCATGAAACAATTAAGCCCGGAAGCAAATAATTAGAAACCAGGAAAGGGATCATGTTTAACAGACAATTTGGTGGTGCGTAGATACTCGTCACCTCACCTATACACCACACGCATGCGAATTCACATAGCATTTAAGTGGGGATTCTTATTCCCTCAAGTCAAGGTTAAATAAAGCACTTACCTCAATTTTGTAGGCCACTCACTGCTCAATTACCGATTTTCCTTTCGAATTTTGCTCTAACCCGCTCGAATCTAATCATAATTAGCTAAATATCATTAATTAAGGCTAAAGGAAGTAACTAAACTGAAAATTTATGATTTTCCTATGTTTTCTAAAAAAAAAGTTAAAACCCGACCTCGGGCCCGCTTGGTCCAAACTCGAGGTTCGGACCAAATTTTGTTTACCCATACACCCCCGAGCCCGAATATGCCATTATTTTCGAAATTCGACCTCAATTCGAGGTCAAAATCCCATTTGTACAAAATTTCCTAATTCTACCCAATCCCTCAATTTCTACCATGAAAATTCTTGATTTTGGATTGAAAAGTAATGAAAAACATTGGGTAATTGAAAGAAAAGAGTTAATGAACACTTACCTATGATTTTGGAAGAAAAAGCCTTGAGAAAATCGCCCTGGGTCTCCTACCTTTGTGAAAAGTAAGAATAAAAAGGCTGGAGTTCTAATTAATATGAACTCAGTGCCCGACCCTCGCACCTGCGATGCTTGGGTCGCACCTATGCTTGCGCACGTGCGGAAGTTCTTCCGCTTCTGCGGAAAAGGGAAATAACCATTGGAGCCGCATCTGTGGAAGTGTTTCCGCTTCTGCTGTCCCGCTCTTGCGATGGGGAGTCCGCATCTGCTAAACAAGGAACATTGGCCAGGGCCGCACCTACGGGAAGGAACTCGCACCTGCGAGCTCGTACCTGCGGCCAAAGGCTCGCAGGTGCGGGCACACCAGAAATGATGCACCAGCAGATTTTTCAAGTGTAAAAACATCCCGAAGCTTACTCGAAACTCACCCGAGCCCTCGGGGCTCTAAACTAAACTTGCACGCAAGTCTACAAATATCATACGGACTTGCTCGTGCGATCAAGTCATGAAAATAACATTTAAAACCATGGATTTAACCTCGAAACTAATCGTTTTTCTCAAGAACACTCAACTTTCACTATTTCTCAACCGGACGTCCGCATCACGTCAAATCAACTCCGATTCTCACCAAATTTCACAGATAGTACTCAAATACTATAACAAATATGTACTGGGCTTCCGGAACCAAAATACGGGCCCGATACCAATTGTTTCAAATAATAATTCATTTCTTCATTTCATTAAAAATCCAGCAAAATAATTTTCTTTAAAAATTGATTTCTAAAGCTAGGGACCTCGGAATTCAGTTCCGGGCATATGCCCAAGTCCCATATTTTACTGCGGACCTCCCGGGATCATCGGAACACAGATACGAGTCCATTTACTAAAAATGTTGAACAAAGTCAACAAAAACCAAGTTTTAAATTCCAAAAACTACTATTTCTCATATTTTCACATAAAAGCTTTCCGATTTCACGCTCGGACTGCGCACAAAAATTGAGGTAATTAAAATTAAAAATTTTAAGGCTAGTGAGCCTGGAATGAAGTCTTAATTTATAAGATGACCCTTTGGGTCATCACAATCTCCACCTCTAAAACAAATGTTTGTTCTCGAACGGACATAGAAAATTACCTGAACTGGCAAACAAGTGGGGGTAGCTACTCTGCATGTCTGACTCGAACTCCCAAGTAGCTTCCTCAATAGGCTGACCCCTCCACTGCACTCGAACTGAAGGGTAACTTTTTGATCTCAACTGACGAACCTGCCGGTCTAGAATGGCTACCGACTCCTCCTCATAAGTCAAATCTTTGTCCAATTGGACAGAGCTGAAATCTAACACGTGGGACATGTCACCATGATAATTCCGGAGCATAGATACATAAAATACCGGATGAACTGAGGATAACCCTGGAGGCAACGCAAGTCTATAAGCTACCTCTCCCACACTTATCAAGAATCTCAAATGGCCCGATATACCTAGGGCTCAACTTACCCTTCTTCCCAAATCTCATAACACCCTTCATGGGTGATACCCGAAGTAATACTTACTCTCCAACCATGAATGCCACATCCCGAACCTTACGATCGGCGTAACTCTTTTGCCTAGACTGATCTGCACGAAGTCGATCCTATATAATCTTGACCTTATCTAAGGTCTCTTGAACTAAGTCTGTACCCAATAACCGAGCCTCTCTTGGCTCAAACCACCCAACTGGCGATCTACACCGTCTACCATATAATGCCTCATAGGGAGCCATCTGAATGCTCGACTGATAACTATTATTATAGGCAAACTCCGCTAACGGCAAGAACTGATCCCAAGAACCTCCAAAGTCAATAACACAAGCATATCCTCTAAAATCTGAATAGTACGCTCGGACTGCCCGTCCGTCTGAGGATGAAATGCGATTCTCAGCTCAACTCAGGTACCCAACTCTCACTGAACTGCCCTCCAAAAGTGCGAGGTAAAATGCGTACCTCGATCAGAAATGATAGACATAGGCACACCGTGAAGGCGAACAATCTCTCGAATATATATCTCTGCCAACCGCTCCGAAGTGTAAGTACTTGCCACTGGAATGAAATGTGTTGATTTAGTCATCCTATCCACAATAACGCAAACAACGTCGAACTTCCTATGAGTCCGTGGGAGCCCAACAATGAAGTCCATAGTGATACGCTCCCACTTTCACTCAAGAATCTCTATCTGCTGAAGTAAACCACCGGGTCTCTGATACTCATATTTCATCTGTTGGAAATTCAAACAATGAGCCACATAAGCAAAAATATCCTTCTTCATCCTTCGGCACCAGTAGTGCTATCACACGTCCTGGTACATCTTGGCAGCACCCAGGTGAATAGAATACTTAGAACTGTGAGCTTCTTAAAGAATCAACTCACGAAGGCCATCAATATTAGGCACACATATACAACCCTGCATCCTCAAAACACCATCATCTCCAACTATAACCTTCTTGGCACCACCGTGCCGAACTGTGTCCCTAAGGACCATCAAGTGCGGGTCATCATCCTGCCGATCTTTGATACGCTCGAATAAGGAAGAGCAGGGAACTGTACAAGCTAGAACATGACTGGTCAAAATATCCAACCTCACGAAATGATTAGCCAACGTCTGAATATATGAGGCTAACGGTCTCTCACTAACTGGAATACAAGAAAGGCTGCCCATACTTACTGCTTTCCTACTCAATGCATCGGCCACCACATTGGCCTCTCCCGAATGATACAATATAGTGACGTCATACTCTTTCAATAACTCTAACCATCTCCTCTGTCTCAAATTAATATCATTTTTCTTGAACAAGTACTGGAGTCTACGATGATCTGTGTAAACCTCACAAGGCACGCCATAAAGATAGTGCCTCCATATTTTCAATGCATGAACAATGGATGCCAACTCTAAGTCATGGACAGGATAATTCTTCTCGTGAATCTTTAATTGCCGAGACGCATATGTTATCACCTTGCCATCCTGCATCAATACTGCTCCAAGCCCAACACGGGAAGCATCACAATATACCGTGAAAGATCCTGAACCTGATGGTAACACAAATACCGGTGTTGAGGTCAAGACTGTCTTGAGCTTCTGAAAGCTCGCCTCACACTCATCCAACCATTTAAATGGGGCACCTTTCTGAGTCAATGTCGTCATCGTGGCTTCTATAGATGAGAATCCCTCCACAAAACGACGGTAGTATCCTGCTAAACCCAAGAAGCTCCTGATAGGGCTATCCGGTACGAAGGAATAGAAATGGGCTGAGTGTCCCGAGGAACATCAATACAAAAATCGATGTCCCTGTCGGGTGGCATCCCCGGCAGGTCTGCAGGAAACACTTCGGGAAACTCCCAAACAATAGGCACTGACTCTATTGAAGAAATCTCGGAATCAGAATCACGGATATGAGCCAAATAATCCAAACATCCTTTCTCAACCATGCGACAAGTCTTGGCATAAGAAATCATTCTGCTGGGAGAAAATGACCAGGAGTCCCTTTCCATTCTAACCGAGGCAATCCTGGCAAAGTTAAAGTAACTGTCTTGGCGTGACAGTCCAAGATGGCATAATAAGGTGATAACCAATACATGACCAATATGACATCAAAATCGACCATGTCAAGAAGCAAAAGGTCTACACTAGTTTCAAGACCCTCAATAATGACTACGCATGAACGGTATTGTCACGACCCAAACCGATAGGCCGCGACAGGTGCCTGCGTCCTACCTGTCAAACACCCTTAAACATGCATCTAAGATATGAACCTGGATAACATCTACTGAATTACGAGAATAACGTACATGAAGGAAATCTGCACAAAAAGGAATACACAGATATACGTACAACATACGTAGAACGAGATGACAAGGCTGCTATAGACAACTATACATCTCAAAACTGGAAGCCGGCAAGGCCACATACTATCCAACTAGACATACCGTCTACAAACCTCTAATAGAAACATAATTGTACAAAGACGGGACTGAGCCACGTCATACCCATATACATATATACACAAACATATCGTACCAGAATCAAAAGCAGCTGTGAATTAAGTGGAGCACGCCAACTCTCGCTGATCAGGGATCCTAAGAAGGGGGACCATCAGTTTGCCTACCTGCACCTGCGGGCATGAAACGCAGGCCCCGGGGCGTAGGGAATTAGTACGAATAATGTACTGAGTATGTAAGGCATGAAAATCAGTACATAAGAGACATAGATAGAATATGGAATAAAGAAATCCATCTGTAAATCTGAATAACTTTATAAATCCTGAAACATGTATAATGTCATGCACGTGGATATAAATGTCATGTAATGCATAGGTCTGTATGTACATAACATCATCAAGCCTTTGAGGGCATCCCATCATATCTTCTCGGCCACTGTGGGCAAATCATCAACGTATACCAGCTGATCAAGTGGTGGTGCATATATAATGCCATATCTTTTCCCATATCCCATATACATATATATACATACATATATACGTGTATATAACGTCGTCTGAGTCATGGGTCAATGTACGTGTATAAATGCATGAAATGCATAAGAAATACGTCAATAAGATTTTCTCAGAATGCCATAAAATCAATATGCCTTTCGGATAAACATTATCAAATAAGTATTTTTCTGGGACCCATGAACAGAAGATAATAATAATTCACATGGGGAATGAAGAATATAGACACCCCTAGTATTCCTATGAACATAGTAATTTATGGAAATTGTGCGTTTGCTCGTTTCTTTAGTATAATTTGAATTATGCCAAAAAGAAAGAACGGATGTCCTTAACATACATGTTCCTTGAATTAATTGAACGAAGTGAAGCTTCTGCTTCTGCTTCTACTTCTATGAAATATGTTGAAACGAAAGATTGAAGCTTCTGCTTCTTTGAATTTGAACGAAATTTGCTTGGAAGGAAAGCTTCTGACTTCTAAAAGCTTCAGACTTCTAACGTTTCCTTTATTAAAGTTAGCTTCTAACCTTTCAAACTAAGAAAGGAAAAGTTTTTGCTTTTTGGAATCTCTAACATAACTGATCCTTATCCCAAAATGAATTAGGACAACAACTCTTTTAGTTGTTTAATTCAAATACCTTATTGATAGCCACCTAGGATAGTTAATTGCTTAGTCACTTCATGTGGCAAGCTAGTGCTGCCACATGTCTTTGGAGTATAATTAATTAAGTTTTATCCACTTATTAGTTAACTGGGTAATGTCCTGTTATCCGGTAATTAACCAATTACACGTATAATTTAAAAATTGCCACAAATTCCTTAAAATTCTACTTATTTTTAATATACTTCATATATACTTTATACATTATACTACCATGGTCATATGGTACCTTGCATGGTACTAGTTCATAATTATTGGGTATTATCGCTCGACCCGTATTTTATTCCAAATTGGCCATTTTCAACGAAACTCGTTTTCTTTAATTCGTGTACCCCTTTATCCTTCATAACACTTATTTATCACTTGTTATAAATAGCTTAACTACATTAACCTCAAGATAATCTCATCCCCGATATTACGTCGATTAACTGAAGACGAAACTTTTAACATACGAAAACGCGAGATGTAACATCCTTCTCCCCTTAGAAACATTTGTCCTCGAATGCTCAACTCCCCGTAATTTATATAACTTTGGCAGGGTCGCCTTTGTAACAACACTACTACCAATTCTCCCTGTATAAGCTTAATAATTCAATGCCACACAGAACCACAATTATCAATAACGACAATGGCCTCTCACGACCAATGAGAATAACCAATAAAAGAATTTGTACACGTACCTTATGGTTATGATGTCTCAGTTGGAACCTTCTCTAGAGAAGGAAATAAGTAGGGATATCTAGACTTCATGTCTTCCTCGGCCTCCCAAGTCATTTCTTCCACCTTGTTGTTCCTCCAAAGTACTTTCACGGAGGCTACCTCCTTATTCCGCAGCTTGCGGATTTGTCGGTCTAGGATGGCAACCGAAATTTCTTCGTATGATAAGTCCTCTGTAATCTGTACATCACCCGTGGGAACCATTCAGGTAGGATCGCCAATGCACTTCCCTAACAGAGATACGTGAAAAACCATATGGACATACTCCACTTCCGAGGGCAATTCTAACTCATAAGCTACTTGGCCCACTCTCCGAATGATCCTATAAGGCCCAATATATCGTGGGCTAAGTTTGCCTTTCTTTCCAAACCTCATCACACCCTTCATAGGTGACACATTTAAGAATACCCAGTCATCAACCTTGAACTCTAAATCTCGCCGCCGCATGTCAGAATTGACTTCTGACGACTCTGAGCTGTCAATAGTCGATATCAGATAAGCTTTACTTTTACTATGGCTTGTAGAAGCAGGCCCGGCCCATGTAATCCAGATTCTCCAACATCGAACCACCCTATAGGCGACTTACACTTCTGTCCGTAAAGAGCTTCGTATGGAGCCATCTAAATACTGAAATGGTAGCTATTATTATATGCGAACTCAATAAGCGGCAGATGATCATCCCAACTACCTTTGAAGTCCATCACATAAGCTCGTACCATATCCTCCAATGTCTGAATAGTATGCTCAGTATGTCCATCTGTCTGGGGATGAAATGTTGTACTAAGACTTACTGAGTCCCCAATCCTTTTTGAAAGGACCTCCAGAAGTTAGCTGTAAATTGAGCTCCTCTATCCGAGATAATAGATACAGGGACACCATGCAGTCATACTATCTCCTTAATATAAAGCCTTGCATAATCCTCTCAGGAATATATAGTTCTAACGGGAAGAAAATAGGCTGACTTTGTAAGCCTATCAACAATCACCCATATCGAATCAAACTTACGCTGGGTACGTGGTAAGCCTACAATGAAGTCCATATTGATTACTTCCCATTTCCAAGTCGGAATCTCCATAGCTTGCAATAACCCACGGGGTTTTGATGCTCAAGCTTAACCTGCTTACAGTTAGGACATTGAGCAAAAAATTCTGCTATCTCCTTCTTCATTCCGTCCCACCAATATACTTCTCTGATATCATGATACATCTTTATTGCTCCTGGATGGTAGAATAACGAGAGTAGTGAGTTTCTCCCATAACCTGCCGACGCAGCCCTACAACATTAGGCACACACAATCGCTCTTGATATCTGAGGACTCCATCTTCTGTAATTTCAAATGGTGTCTTTTCCTTCTGAAGAGTGGTATCCCTATAATGAACTAACACAGGATCCTCGTACTGGCGTTCCTTCACTTCAGTTACTAAAGAGGATGTTGCCGTATCTTGAATATTAATTCCAATATTCCTGAGTCCAGTAACCGAAGCCCAAGACTAGCTAGCTGATGAACCTCATGGACTATTCCCCTCTTTTCTGGCTGTAAATATGACAGGCTACCCATAGATATACGTCTGAGGGCGTCAGCTACTACGTTCGCCTTCCCCGGATGGTATAAAATATCAACGTCATAGTCTTTAAGTAGCTTTTACCATCTCCTTTGACGTAGATTCGATTCCTTTTGCTTGAAGATGTACTGGAGGCTCTTATGATCCGTATATATCTCAACATGAATGCCATACAAGTAGTGCCTCCACATCTTTAGTGCATGAATCACTGAGGCTAACTCTAAATCGTGAGTCAGGTAGTTCTTCTCGTGCTTTCTTAGTTGTCTAGAAGCATAAGCCACAACCTTACCATGTTGCATCAGCACATAACCCAACCCAACGCCTGAAGCTTCACAATAGATAACGTAACCATCGGTCCCTTTTGGGAGCGTTAGAATCGGTGCTGAAGTTAATTTGTCCTTTAAGGCCTGGAAACTCCGTTCGCAAGTGTCAGTCCATTGAAATTTTGCTCCCTTCTGAGTCAACTTTGTCAAAGGTGCTGAAAGGGAAGAAAATCCCTCTACAAATCTCCTGTAATAACCTGCCAAACCAAGAAAGCTACGAACCTCTATCGGTGTTGTGGGTCTAGGCCAAGTCTTTACTGCCTCAATATTTTGTGTATCCACCCGGATGCCTTCACCCGAAATGATATGCCCAAGGAAAGCTACAGAGTTTAACCAGAATTCACACTTAGAGAATTTTGCATACAACTTCCTTTTTGTTAGAACTCTAAGCACAGTACGCAGATGATCTGCATGCTCAGCCTCTGAAGGAGAATAAACCAATATATCATCAATAAATACAATTACAAACAGAACTAAAAAGGGCCTGAACAAACGGTTCATCAAGTCCATAAATACTGCCGGGGCATTGGTCAAACCAAATGACATAACACAAAACTCAAAATGCCCATATCTGGTCCTGAATGTTGTCTTCGGAATATCTTCCTCCTTAATCCTTACCTGATGGTACCCGGACCTCAAGTCTATCTTGGAAAAACACTTGGCACCTTGCAAATGATCAAATAGATCATCAATCCTCGGGAGCGGGTACTTATTCTTGATTTTCACCTTATTCAACTGTCTATAATCAATGTACATCCGTAAGGAACCATCTTTCTTCCTCACAAATAACACAGGTGCTCCCCATGTGATGTACTAGGTCTGATAAATCCTATTTCAAGCAAGTCCCTTAGTTGTTCCTTTAACTCTTTCAGCTCAGTGGGGGCTATCCTATAGAGAGGAATAGATATTGGATGAGTATTTGGTAGTAGGTCAATGCCAAACTCAATTTCTCGCTCTGGAGGAATACTTGGAAGCTCATCGGGAAAAATATCAAGAAACTCATTCACCACCGGGATGGACAGAATGGTTGGTGACTCCACTTCCACATCCTGAACCCGAACTAGGTGATAAATACAGCCCTTTCTGATCATCTTCCTTGCCTTGAGATAGGAAATGAATCTTCCTCTCGGCGATGTCGTAATACCTTTCCACTCAAAAACAGGCTCCCCTGGAAATTAAAATCGGACTATCTTTGATCTACAATCAACGTTGGCATGACAAGAAGCCAACCAATCCATGCCCATTATAACATCAAATTCTACCATATCTAACTCGATTAAGTCTGCTATGGTAGGTAGACCATGGACTACTATTATACAACCCCTATATACTTTCTTAGCTATCACTGAGTCCCCAACAGGTGTAGACACCTCAAAAGGCTTATTCAGGTTTTATTTCAAACTTACTAGCAACCAACGGAGTAACGTATGATAAGGTATGGCTTGGGTCAATCAGTGCACATACATCATATGAGGAGACTAATAATATATATGTAACAACATCAGGCGATGACTCCTGGTCCTATCGTCCTGCCAACACATAAATGCGGCTCTAAGGACTGCTCGAGCTAGATGCTCTGCCTCTGCCTCTACCATGACTCATTGATGCTTGTGGACTTTGCCCAGGGAGGCGTACTGATGATGACAAACCAACTACAGATCCCGCTGGGTGTGCTATACCTGCATCACCTCTCATCGGACAATCCCTCATAATGTGGGCCAGATAACCACAAGCATAACAAACACCTAATCACATACGGCACTGCCCGGTATGTTGCTTACCATATTGAGCACATCGTGGCAAGGGCGTCCTCATCTGATTTGACTCACCCCTATACTGAGAACCTGAGGTCCTGGAATTCTGGCCGGACCATGAATATGAGGAATGATCAAATATCTTACCGCCAAATTGAGGGGGCACGCTAGCTGATGGCTGGGCTGGATACCTCGGGTACTGTTGCCTCTGACCACCTCGAAACTCACCAGAAGGACCCGAAGACCTCGCTCTCTTATTCTGGGACCCATCATGCTCATGATCGACCCTCTGTTTCTATTTACGCTCCTCTACACCCTGAGTGTAGGCCTGAATACGAGAAATATCCATGTCTGGCTGAAGTGAGACCGACATACAGTCGTTAAGTAAGTGAGGCTCTAATCCCACCACGAACCGGTGAATCCGATCCTCCATATTAGATACAATAGTGGAATCATACTTGGACAATGAATCAAACTAAAGACTGTACTCCCGAACACTCATGTTACCCTGTCGAAGGGTCAAGAACCTATCAACTCTGGCCCGCCTAAGCTCCTGCCATACTGCTGGAGGGGCATCCTCTCCTCTGGACAATTCCCAAGACTCGTACCAATTAACTCCGACATCTCGGAGTCTATAGGAAGCTAGCTCAACTGACTCAGTCGCAATGGCCTTCATTACCCGTAACGTCCTCTGCACTCTATCAATAAATACCTGAGGGTCCTCATTCAGATCTGCCCCAGTGAATACCGGGGGGTCTAAATTAATGAAGTCACGAACCCTTGCACTGAAGGACCTATTTGCATGACCAATACCTCTTTCCTGACGCCTAGCCTGCGCAACTACTAATCGGGTTAATAGTTGAATAACATCTCTCATCTCCTGGCCCGGCGCATTCGGCTGAGGTGCTGAATCTACAGGGGCGGGCGCTGATGCTGGTTCCCCTTGGAGCTCTTCTGGAAAGGGCGGGGTATGTGAACTCTGAGATGGATCCTCACCAGGAGACTCTCCCCAAGCCCTGGTAACTCATGGCGCTCAACTAGTAGTCTCACCAGCCATAGACTTTCCCTTCTGGGCGGTCGTACCCTTTGGAGGCATCCCTGAAAAAATAGCATATTGTTAGGAACATGAATTCTTGTATCGCACGATCTTAGATAAAGAGAGGATAACATCCTATATGTTCGGTAGCCTCCAGTCTATAAGTGTGGTGCACGACACACCCATAAACAAGACTCTACTAGACACGGTCTGTAGACAACCCTAGGGCAGAACTGCTCTGATACCACTTTTGTCACGACCCAAATCGATGGGCCGCGACGGGTTCCTGAGTCCTACCTGTCAAACACCCCTAAACATGCATCTAAGATATGAACCTGGATAACATCTACTGAATTATGAGAATAATATACATGAAGGAATCTTCAAAAAAAGGCATACATACATATACGTACAGCACACGTAGAACGAGCCGACAAGGCTGCTATAGAAAATTATACATCTCAAAATTGGAAGTCGGCAAGGCCACATACTATCCAACTAGACATACTGTCTACAGACCTCTAATAGAAATATAACTGTACAAACGCGGGAATGAGCCACATCATACCCATACCCATACATATATATATATATATATATATATATATATATATATATACACACACACACAAATGTATCGTACATAAATCAAAAGCAGTTCCGGATTAAGTGGAACACACCAACTCTTGTTGATTAGGGATCCTAAGAAGGGGGACCGTCAGTTTACCTACCTGCACCTGCAGGCATGAAATGCAGGCCCCGGGAAGTAGGGCGTCAGTACGAATAATGTACTGAGTATGTAAGGCATGAAAATCAGTACATATGAGACATAGATGAAATATGGAATAAAGAAATCCATCTGTAAATCTGAATAACGTTACGAATCCTGAAACGTGTATAATGTCATGCACGTGCATATAAATGTCATGTAATGCATAGGTCTATACGTACATAATTTCATCAAGCCTCTGAGGGCATCCCATCATATCATCTCGGCCACTGTGGGCAAATCATCAACGTATACTAGTTGATCAGGTGGTGGTGCGTATATAACGCCATAACCTTTTCCATATCCCATATACATATACATACATACATACATACACGTATATGACGCCGTCTGATTCATGTGTTAATGTACATATATAAATGCATGAAATGCAAAAGAAATACGTCAATAAGAGTTTCTCAGAATGCCATAAAAATCAATATGCCTTTCGGATAAACATTATCAAATACGTATTTTTCTGGGACCTATGAACAAAAGATAATAATAATTCACATGGGGAATCAAGAATATAGACACCCCTAGTATTCCTATGAACAGAGTAATTTATGAAAACTGTGCGTTTGCTAGTTTCTTCAGTATAATTTGGATTATCCCAAAAAGAAAGAACGGATGGCCTTAACATACCTTTTCCTTGAATTAATTGAACGAAGTGAAGCTTCTGCTTTTGTGAAATATGTTGAAAAGAAATATTGAAGCTTCTGCTTCTTTGAATTTGAACGAAATTTGATTGGAAAGAAAGCTTTTGACTTCTAAAAGCTTCAGACTTCTAACGTTTTCCTTTATGAAAGTTAGCTTCTAACCTTTCAAACTAAGAAAGGAAAAGTTTTTGATGTTTGGAATCTCTAACATTACTGCTCTTTATCCCAAAATGAATTAGGACAACAACTCTTTTAGGTGTTTAATTCAAATACCTTATAGATAGCCACCTAGGATAGTTAATTGCTTAGTCACTCCATGTGGTAAGCTATTGTCGCTACATGTCTTTGGAGTATAATTAATTAAATTTTATCCACTTATTAGTTAACTAGGTAATGTCCTGTTATTCGGTAATTAATCAATTACCCGCATAATTTAAAAATTACCACAAATTCTTTAAAATTCTACTTATTTTTAATATACTTCATATATACGTTATACATTATACTACCATGGTCATATGGTACCTTGCATGGTACTAGTTCATAATTATCGGGTATTATCGCTCGATCCATATTTTATTCCAAATTGGCCGTTTTCAACAAAACTCATTTTCTTTAATTCGTGTACCCCTTTATCCTCCATAACACTTATTTATCGCTTGTTATAAATAGCGTAACTACATTAACCTCAAGATAATCTCATCCCCGAGACTACGTCGATTAACTGAAGACGAAACTTTTAACGTACGAAAATGCGAGATGTAATAGATATACACAATCTACAACAATAGCATCCCCCACCGGCGTAGACACATAAATAGGGACACTCAAAGAATCGCGGGGCACAACCAAATATAAAGCAAAATAGGATGACACATAAGAATAAGTAGACTCCGGATCAAACAAAACTGAAGCATCTTTATTACAAACTGAAATGCTACATATGATAACTGCATCGGAGAACTCCACCTCGGGTATGGTTGGAAATGCATATAATCGGGGCTGGGCCCCACCACCTTGAACTACGTCACCGGGAGGATCTCTGATAGCTGGTCCTCCACCTCTAACGGGCTGGCCACCACCTCTAGCGAGCTAGCCTCCACCTCTAGCATGCTGACCTCCACCTCTTACATTCTGACCTCTACCTGTGACTACCTGACCCCTACCCCTGGCTGGCTGGGCAGGTGGTGGTGCCGGAACTATAGCACGAGAATTCTGTTACTAAGGCTAACTACCCAAAAATTTTAGACAAGATCTCTGAATGTGGCCATACTCACCACACTCATAACAACCATCCCATACTGATACTGAGGCTGGCCCTGACGAACCGGCTGACCACGATAATAACTATGAAGATGAGGTGATCTGATAGGGGCTGACTGATCGGAATAAGGAAAGTAAGAGCCACGACCACTTGAGACACCATGGGACGTCTGAAGTGCTGAATTAAATGGCCTGGAAGAATGGCCTCTACCCTGAGTATCTCCACCTCCAGACGAGGCACCGCTGAATCTACCGGAATGACGAGGTCTCTTTTATGACCCCTGACCTCTCATCCGGAGAACTGTCTCAACTCTCTTGGCCACATTGGCCGCCTCCTAAAATGAAATCTCAGTCCCTATCTCCTTATCCATCTGCAACCTGATGGACTGGGCAAGGCCCTCAATAAATCTCCTAACCCTCTCTCTCTCTCTCTCTCTCTCTCTCTCTCTCTCTTTGTAGGCAACAAAATAATAGCATGCCTAGCCAAATCCATAAAACGATTCTCATACTAGGTAACTGTCATGCCACCCTGCTGAAGGCGCTCAAACTGATGATGCCTCTCTTCTCTGGTAGTGATAGGCAAAAATTTCTCCAAAACAATGTGAGAAAACTGATCCCAAGTCAGAGCAGGCGACCCAACTGGTCTAGTCAACAAATAATCCCTCCACCATTTCTTGGCGGAACCAATCATCTGAAACACAACGAAGTCGACCCCATTGATCTCCAAAATACCCATATTATGAAGAACCTCATGACAGCTGTCCAGATATTCTTGAGGATCCTCTGAAGTGGCACCACTGGAGTGAACAAGGAAAAGCTTGATGAACCTGTCCAATCTCCACAAAGCATTGGTGGACATAGCTGCCCCATCAATGGTCGGCCCTGGAGCAACTGGCTGAATTACCCTAACTGGATTGGTTTCTGGGGTCTTAACCTGAGGAGTAGTCTGATTAGGAGTGTGGGTAACAGGAGTCTGGACCCCTCCTCCAGCCTGAGATGCGGCTGCTGCAACAGGGAGTGCTCTAATCTGGGCTACAATCTCCATAAGGCCCACTAATCTGACCAAAGCATCCTGAAGTACCGGGGTAGCAATAAACCCCTCTGGAACCTTAGCTGGTCCAGCTGGAACGGTCTGAGCTGGAGCCCCCCCTCAATCAATCTCAATCTGGGGCTCCGCAACTGGGCTGCAGTATGAGCAACGGGCTGAGTCATGCGCCTGCCTCGGCCTCTAATGTGGCCTCGACCTCTGACGTGCCCTCGGCCTCTGCCTCTGCCCCTAATAGGAGTTGCTGCTGCTGGAAGACCGGATTGTTGGTTAGCGGAAGAAGAAGCACGTGTTCTCACCATTTGCGAGAGAGTAGAAGAGTTCAATCAGTATTTGGGATACCAAGAATCGCACGACAGAGTAGAAATTCCAAGAACTGCACGACAGACGTCTCTGTACCGATCCCTCAGACTCTATCAAGCTTGTTCGTGAATTGTAAGACCAATGAAACTTAGTGTTCTGATACCAACTTGTCACGACCCAAATTCCCAACCCACGAGATCGTGATGGCGCCTAACACAATACTTGCTAGGCAAGCCAATGTTAGAAATTAATTAACCATTTTCTTTTTAAAGTTTATTTACACATAAGAAAATAATTTAAAATAAATACGAAATCTAATGTTTTCTACTAAATAATTCCATGAATAATAATGAGGAGAAATAATTAAGCCGAACCACAAACTAAATATATAACTATAAAGCTACCCCAGGGTCTGGTGTCACAATTCACGAACTACTAAAGAATACTATAAATAAATAGGCTGAAAGAAATATATCTCTGTTTCGAATGAAATAAAACAGTTCTAAATGAATAGGAGAAGACTCCAGGAGTCTGCGGACGCCAGCAGATCTACCTCGTATCTCCGAACAAAATGGGCATCTACTAAGATCTCCTAACTCTGTCCAGTACCTGGATCTGCATAAAAGAGTGGAGAGTGTAGTATCAGTTAACCCCATGTACTGAGTAAGTGCCGAGCCTAACCTCAACGAAGTAGTGACGAGGCTACGGCGGGGCATTAACTACATAACCTATGAACAATATATATATATACATAATAAACTCGATAACTAGTAACTTGCAACAATAAATAAAAGCAACTCGGATAACTCTTTCCAAATATCAACTGTAATCAACTCTTCAAATTTTTCCAACTTTCAATTAAAATCACAATAAAAATCAGAGTATGAAAATCTTTTAAATAAAATCGGAGTTTTCCAAATCCTTATTTTTGAAAATCAGTAAAACATAAAAATTCACCTTTATCGCTCCTTGTTGCGGCGCGCAACCCACTCCCACCTGTCCACCCTTATTGCTCCTCCCTATATATATATATATCCCCCTTATTTCTCTTGTTGTAGCGTGCAACCCGATCCCACCTGTCAATCCTTATCATTCCTTGTTACGGCGTGCAACCCACTCCCACCAGACATATCATATCAGTTTATTAATAAAAACTTTCACAATTCAAGTCAAGCCTTTCACAACATTTTTATATCAACAATTGCAAACAGAAGCTGTAAAACTCATAAACTTCATCAATTATTATTTCATAACAAAGCCAACCGGAATTTATATACATATCATAATTATTATCTAACACAACAAAATCAAAAGAACAACTAAACACTTACAAAATACTTAACAACAAATTTACAAATCCAAATAAACATATAAACCTAAGTGATCATGAAACAATTAAGCCTGGAAGCAAATAATTGGAAACCGGAAAAGGGATCATGTTTAACAGACAATTTGGTGGTGCATAGATACTCGTCACCTCACCTATACACCACACGCATGCGAATTCACATAGCATTTAAGTGGGGATTCCTATTCCCTCATGTCAAGGTTAAACCAAGCACTTATCTCAATTTCGTAGGCCACTCACTGCTCAATACCGCTTTTCCTTTCAAATTTTGCTCTAACCCGCTCGAATCTAATCATAATTAGCTCAATATCATTAATTAAGGCTAAAGGAAGTAACTTTACTAAAAATTTATGATTTTCCTAAGTTTTCTAAAAAAAAATTAAAACCCAATCCCGGGCCCACTTGGTCCAAACTTGGGGTTCGGACCAAATTCTGTTTACCCATTCACCCCCGAGCCCGAATATGCCATTAGTTTCGAAATCCGACTTCAGTTCGTGGTCAAAATCCCATTTTTACAAAATTTCCTAATTTTACCCAAACCCTCAATTTCTACCATGAAAATTCTTGATTTTGGATTGAAAAGTAATGAAAAACATTGGGTAATTGAAAGAAAAGAGTTAATGAACACTTACCTATGATTTTGGAAGAAAAAGCCTTGAGAAAATCACCCTAGTTCTTCTACCTTTGTGAAAAATAAGAATAAAAAGGTTGGAGTTCTAATTAATATGAACTCACTTCCCAACCCTCGCACTTGCGGTGCTTGGGTCGCTGTCACGACCCAAATTCCCAACCTTAGGGATCGTGATGGCGCCTAACACCACATATGCTAGGCAAGCCAATGTTAGAGTTCGATTAGAAATTTTCCTTTGATTATCCATTTAAACATAATAAAATAAATTTAAAGTAACTTAATCTAATGGTTTCCAATGAATAACTCCAAGTATAAACTGATAAACAACTAAATAAACTGAGCCATGAACTAATTATAGAAATAACTCTAAGACTACCCCATGGTTTGGTATCACAATTCGCGAACTACTAAAGAATACTACAAATAATGGGATGAAAGAAATAATATAACTGTTTTGAGGAAATATAAAACAGTCTCTACGAACTAGGAGAAGACTCTCGGGATCTGCGAACCCCAACAGATATACCTCGTGTCTCCGGATAATAGGTAGCGGCTAGTAAAAAATCTCTACTGCTGGCCGGTACCTGGATCTGCACAAAAGAGTGCAAAGTGTAGTATCAGTACAACCGACCCCATGTACTGAGTGAGTGCCGAGCCTAACCTCGATGAAGTGGTGACGAGGCTAAGGCGGGGCAATTATAACTTAACCTGCAATAATATATGTATATAATAAAGTAATAAAATAATTCTACGCGAACAAGAAAATATAATTGCAATAATAAATAAATAAAATAACTCAATCGCCTATTCTAAGCCTCGGCTGTCACCAAAATTTCACACAACTTTCCAAGTTTCCAAACTTTAATCTAAAATAACCAAATGTGTAAGATATGGAAAACGGTAGGATAAAACAATAAACTTCCAAATCTTTGTAATAAAAATCAGTAAAGCATAATTATCCTCTTTTATCACTGTCATATATTTATATTTTCCCTGTCCACCCTTATCACATTCATATATAATTCCCCTGTCCACCCTTATCACAGTCATATATTTATATTTTCCCTGTCCACCCTTATCACAACCATATATATTTATTTCTATCAAAACTTTCACAATTCAGCCCAAGTCTTTCACAATACTTTTGTCTCAGCAGTCATAAACAATAAACGGTAGTTCTCACAACTTCATAAATAATACCTCAAAATGAACCAACAGGACTATACATACATACATACATACATACATATATGCATACATACATACATACATACATACATATATATACACATACATACATACATACATATATACATACATACATAGATATACATATATATATATATATATATATATATATATATATA